>CM060960.1:24288540-24313540 GCA_030765055.1 Mantis religiosa | reverse complement strand
TTTTACAGTCATAATTTTTCGCACTAAAATTCAATCTTCTTATATTCTGTTAGCTTAATCTGAAACAAACACGGCAGTAGTGTCATTGTTCAGACATGTTCAGTATCGCCTACCGCTGAAATGGAGGTAACACTCGAGGAGCAATATGCGGCTTTGAAAATCTGCTTTCGTCTCAACAGATCTTCTGTAGTGGCCTATACAATGTTACAGGAGGCCTATGGAGAGTCTGTTCTTCCCTACAACACAGCCCGAAGGTGGTTTAAAATGTTTAAAGAGGGGAGACAATCAATTTCAAAGGAAGATGGACCCGTGCTCCAGTTACTGCTCTTACAGAAGAAAACATCAACACTGCTGCCGCTGCCATTGTGAGAGAGGATCGACGAATTACCTTAAGATCACTTTTTGAAATACTGAACATTTCATTGGGTGCCACCCACACGTTGGTGACAGAAACATTACACATGAGATGGGTTCCAAGACTGTTGATTCCCGAACAAAAGGACATTCGCATGCAAGTCTGCATGTAGTTAAAGTTGATGTTAGAGGAAGATCCGGAGTTTCTTTCAAATATCATCACCGCTGATGAAACTTGGCTATATCATTTTGATCCTGAGAGCAAACAGCAAAGCTCGGTGTGGAAATCTCCTTCATTATCAACCCCCCAAAAGCAAAAGTGGTTGCTTCTGCTGGGAAAGTTATGGTCATCTCATTCTTTGATATTCATGGAATGGTTTATCAGCATGTTGTACCTGCACATACATCAGTAACTGGTCAATACTACAGGGATGTCCTGAAAACATTGCAAGTCCGTGTAAGGTGCAAAAGTTGACATTTCCGTGAAGCAGGCTGGATGCTGCACAATGATAATGCGCGGCCGCATATTGTCAATGTTGTTGCTAAATATCTTGCAAAAATTACCGTGAAGTGCATCCCTCACCCTCCCTATAGTCCGGATTTAGCCCCACGTGACATTTTTGTATTCCCTAACTTGAAGAAACGCCTTCGTGGGAGGCATCCATCATCAGAAGCAGTGGCGAAGGCTGCAGAGGCGATTTTGAAGGATCTATCAAAAAACTGGTTTCCAGCATGTCTTTGAAGATTGGCAGAAACGCTGGGACAAGTGCATCGCATTCAGGGGAGACTATTTTGAGAAGGACCAACAAAATTATGAGTATGAGAAAAGGTACATTGTCACAAAAAATGTGATCATTTTTTATTGAACAGCCCTAGTACTTTTTTTAAATTGATCTGTGTGGAGGTCGCTATTCGCTAAGTGTGCCCCCGCGTCTTCTATCATTTACCTCTTTACCTTTAAAAATATTTTAACAAGAATGAGTAGAGAAAACCATGTGAAAGCACACATAATTCTTTGTAGCTTTGTTTAGGATAATGGATAATGCTTTGTTTAGGATAAGGTAAAACCCGGGAAAAAACCTTATCCAGGTAACTCACCCTGACCGAGATTCGAACTCAGGACCTCTTGAACTTGAGGCAGACATGCTACCATCTACGCTACCGAGGCGATCTGTAGATTATTATACACTCTTTTTCCGAATATCCATATGTTATAAATTTTTAACACTTCTTATTTATGTTTAAAATTATTAGCTGTACTTTTTCCAATCCCAAAATAAATCAATTATCCTACTACTAGATTTTCTCCCTTTAGCACCAATGGGAAAAAAAGTACGAAAATTAGACGTAAATGCAAAGTTTTGGATATTTACCGCCCAAAAATGTATCCCAGAATTCAATTTTTAGTGTAGTAAATGATTAAATAATTTTCAAGAATTAAAATTAATGTTTACGTTGAGAAGTGACACTAGTTTCACATTTTTCTTGTGATTACTTCGTGAGAAAAAAAAATAGGACACACTTGAGCGTACCTCCTAGTATTTTTAGACAGTACTGAATATTTACAGGGATGTTGTAGATAATAAATATTTCGTTTTACATATTTCAGAAACCTGAAGCTTTAACGTGCTGCGATGTTCAATTATTGCCTTACTTAGCATCAGTGTTTGCAACACGACGAAACTTTCTATATAAAATCTTACATAAAGGAGGCAATGACTAATAAAACGAAAACAATGTAATAACACTTTAACGTATTAATAGGTTAAAACCTTCACAAACATTTTAAATTATTAACTAAGTGGCCGAATTATCTTCTTTTAACACTACTCAGAGATGACCAAAGCAGGGCTTTCAACGTCATCTGTCTAAAAAAAAAGTTATTGATGGCAGTTTTAGTGAAATCCAATGCGGACAGGAGCTAATAATGTCTACAATGCTGTGTATTTACTATTCACTACTCTGTATGGGACACTAAGCTACTCATTCATTAATGTAGTTCTGCATTTAGCCATAAAGATTGTGCTTTTAAAATTCCTTTACGTACTTTTCCGGAAGATTCGTGATAGCATGCAAACCAGTCCGAGCTATAGATTTTACTTTCCGGCTCGGCGCCTACTCTCCTTGTACGAAATCTGAACAGTAAACATCAGCTATGAGATGCCGCGTAACGACTTCAAATGAAAGTCGTCTCTTCTCGGTTACTCAAGACAACGCAATCAATATTTTTACCCCATTGGAGCCTACTTGCTATACCAAACGTTCTTGTTTCTATATTAGATGTAATGAGGCATCGAAACTTGGGCACCGATGAAACCGATTGTCAGATTCAATATATAAACGTAGCAAGTGGCAAGTCAAAACAAACTGATATTAATGCGATATAACGCTCGACGTATTGCCTCACTGTTTACGCTTAGAATTGTTTCAGAAACTCAGTGGGTAATTTTCTGGCGCACTTCTTTTGTTTTGAATATTTCCTTTATCCAGAGAAATAATTTAAAGGTATAATTAATTCATGGAAAATATGCACATTTTAAGTTTAAGATTATACATGTCCATATAGAGTCAAAAACCTCCGAACCTTCAGCGCGGTGTTTTACGTATCCGCGTCCTCGACGCTTGTGGCCGACTTCCGTCATCATAGAAAGGTGCGGATGAAGTCATGCAACATTTTTAGAACTACTTTTAATGGTTTTACGTTATTAAAGCAGATGCTGAAACTGCTACCGCTGTTATCCATACATGTTTGCAACCGTTTAGGAAACTATCCATCATTCGCCTTACTTCACGTTGAGAATTTCCTGCCGGATACCTTGTATAAATTCTTCCTGTGTGTGGGTTTGACTTGCATACTTTATATTTTAATTTACTCCAAATAGAAATTTCAGGGCGTTAAGTCGGGGGACCGAGGGGCCACAAATCTCTACTAATAATTCTGTCCTGAAACACTATCAATAGTAGTCATCAAAATATTTGCCGTACAAGCCGTTGAAGAGTCTTGCCTCTTAGTTAAAAAAAAAAAGTAGGATAAAATTGTATTCACGTATGTACGGGCGTCAACTGTATTCCTTTCTCCACTAATGGCGCACCATACAACACTTGTTTCGTCATGAAGGACCACCGGGTTTCTCAGAGCTCCAATAAAGATTATGTCCACCGTGGTAGCGTGTCTGCGTCAGGTTCAAGAGGTCCCGAGCTCGAATCTCGATTAGGGTGTTACCTGGTTAAGGTCTATTCCGGGTTTTCCCGTATCCTGAATGACGAATGTCGGGTAACAAAGCTCTATGAACCCTGGGCTCATTTTAGCATCACTTCACCCATTCCATTCATTAAATACATACATAAATACCTAAATAAAGATTATTTTGAAAGCGTAGAGCCAGACTGGAAAATTCAATGCCATATCGGGGATTTGAACCACGGATCTTCTGGTGATCCGTGGTTCAAATCCCGGCTATGGCATTGAATTTTTCAGTATGGCTCTACTCTTTCATAGTGCGTCCTACACACGGCCAGTGTGAAAGAACAATTAATTTCCATTAATTGTACATAATAGTGGTCCGAACTATAAAACCCGGGCTTTAAAGTACTTACAGCATAGTAAGTCGCAATTAAGGTAGTTGTCTCGTGTGTTTATGAGAACCGCTAGTGGTTTACTAGGAAAAACACGAGTCAGTTGGAGAATTTAATATCATGTTGACTCGTTGGCCATAGTAGCTCAATGATTAGAGCGGCTGCACGTATACCGGAAGATCCGTGGTTCAAATCCCCACTATGGCATTGAATTTTTCAGTCTATCTTTCATAGTGCGTCCTACACATGGCTAGTGTGAAAAAACAATTAATTTCCATTAATTGTACCTAATAGTGCTCCGAACTATAAAGCCCGGGGCTTAAATTACTTACAGCATAGTAAGTCCCCATTAAGGTAGTTGTCTCATGTTTATGAGAACTGCTAGTGGTTTACTAGGAAAAACACGAATCAGTTGAATTTAATGTCATGTTGGCACGTTGGCCATAGTAGCTCAATGGTTTAGAGCGGCTGGATGGAAACCAGAAGATCCCTGGTTCAAATCCCGGCTATGGCATTGAATTTTTCAGTCTGGCTCTACCCTTTCGTAGTGCGTCCTACACACGGCTGGTGTGAAAGAACAATTAATTTCCAAATATTATTTTATATATACGTATATTCATGAAAGTGGAATCAAACCTCTTACGTGAAAAATATCTGTGGCGTAACTTATAACAAAGTCCACAAGACAAGCCCTCACTTCCTGGAAGAATTAAAGGAAAATATCCACCATGAAATTTTCCTTACAACGTAAACTACGGAAAGTGATGGAGAGTTTGCTAAAGAGGTTCCAACATGTATATGAACTAAACTGGCTAGTTTAAGAATCTACTTTAATAAATCTGGTAAATAAAACCTTCTAAAGTGCTTTTAAAAATATTGTATGGTTTTCTCTACGCGTTTCTGTGATAGTGGGAGAAGGCAAAGAGATACGAAGGCGCGGACAGGCAGTACACAGTGCAGCCGGTCCGGATGTTTTTGATTCTTCCATTATTTCCAAATTAAAACACTTTCTTTTTATGTAACTGATATACAATGTATGTATGTATAGTATTTATAACAAAAATACGGTATTTCCATTGTGAAGTAAGTGTTCATTGATCCACGAGGGCTGTTCAAAAAAGAATGATCATAATCTTTTACGGTCATAATTTTTCGCACTAAAATTCAATATTATTATATTCTATTAGTTTAATGTGAAACAAACACGCCGTAGTAGTTTCACTGTAGGTACTCCTGGTTCCCGCCTGTGAGACCCAGGCAAGTTCAGACGTGTTCAGTATCGCCTACCGCTGCAATGGAGGTAACATGCAGTTAAAGTTGATGTTAGAGGAAAATCCGGAGTTTCTTTCAAACGTAATCACTGCTGATGAAACTTGGCTACATCATTTTGATCCTGAGAGCAAACAGCATAGCTCAGTGTAGAAATCTCCTTCATTACCAACCCCCCAAAAAAGCAAAAGTAGTTGCTTCTGCTGGAAAAGTTATGGTCATCTCATTCTTTGATATTCATGGAATGGTTTATCAGTATGTCGTACCTGCACACACATCAGTAACTGTACAATATTACAGGGATATCCTGAAAATATTGAAAGTCCATATCAGGCGCAGAAGATCGCATTTCCGTGTACCAGGCTGGATGCGGCACTACGATAATGCGCGACCGTATGTTGCCAATGCTGTTGCTGAATATCTTGCAAAAATCAACGTGAAGTGCATCCCTCACCCTCCCTATAGTCTAGATTTAGCCCCATGTGACTTTTTCCTGTTCCCTAACTTGAAGAAACGCCTTCGTGTGAGGCATTATCCATCATCAGAAGCAGTGGTGAAGGCTGCGGAGGTGATTTTGAAGGATTTCTCAAAAAATAGTTTTCAGCATGTCTTTGAAAAGTGGCAGAAACGCTGGGACAAGTGCATCGCATTCAGGGAAGACTATTTTGAGAAGGGCCATCAAAATTATGAGGATGAGTACAGGTACGTTGTCAAAAAAAATTGATCATTCTTTATTGAACAGCCCTGTTAAGTTATTTTATTGATCCGTGATGCTTTTATAATTTGGTGAATTGGCATTACAATCCACTATAGTATACTTTTTAAAAGTCCTGTGATTTTATTTAAACATTCTGTACTTGTAGAAGGTATGCTCAAGATTACATGATGAAATGGGGACAACACGTAAATACTTGTGCAGTTCCGGTATTTTGTTACTCTCAGGTAGAGGGCATCCCTTAAACAGATGTTTGATTGCACACAATTTGGCACATCAAATTTTATGCAGAACTGCAATGAACCCATTTTCGTATTGTAAACAACTATACTAGAATACAGTTAGCCTGAAGTTCTCCAACCTTCTCCCAAAGCATGAACTTGTACAGGAACCACAGTGAGAAATAAAAACGACTTCCTTGGCCATACCTCATTTGTTACCATTTCTAGGGTATTTGTTGTCGTCAATTTTATGACTGGTGCTGTGAACTTTTACTTAGTGCTATCACGTCTTGTGCTTTGTAGCAAACCAAGGCTAGTTTTGTCAACGTATTGGCTAATTACAAATAGAAACACTCACTTCCCTTAACTACAAAAGAGGAGAGGTCACTTCTGTCTTCTAATACTGTGGAGACCGATTTGATCGATCTTTCTAAAGGTTAATCGCGAGTATATCGTAGCAACTGCATGTTTGGAAAGTCACCTTTACTCCCAAACATTAGTTAGGGTCTTCATATGAATTGTGGTCAACATACTGCCATCGTAATGATGTCTTCTCTAGTTCGTGGCATTCAAATTTCCTTCTTATCCTTTTTGCTCGTTTTTCTCCTACTTCATTTACCTAAAATATACTGATATATCCCTTCTTTATATTCTTTCTTATATTCCAAGACTAATGAGAAACACTTTTTTTTGTGTGTTTCTCATAAAGGCGCCTTTAACAAGAAGTCAGACAAATAAATCGGCAGAGAGACCTCTTTATAGGGACACGATGAAGAAACAAAAACCTTCACTTGTTCTTAGCTAAATCTTATAAGTCACATAACCCAATTTGCAACAAAAGAAGTCAGCATTAATAAAAACTTTAAAAAACAATTGAATTAATCAATCTAAATAGGTAAGCTACAATTCCATCCTCCGTCCCTCACTAAGGACCAAAGAGCGGTTTATCTTGAAACACGCAATGTTCAAGCCTTTACAATCAATCAGAACTCGAACGTAATTTCGTTCTTGTACAACAATTTATTTCATACATTCAAGTCAAATAGTTATTTAACAACAAAGGCTACTCATTCTTACATAATACAGGCGCATCCAGAAAGTAAGTTTCCCTTTTTATAACAAAGATAACTATTTACACGAAAACTTGACTGGCAACAGGTACAGCAATGTTTGAGGTATTTTTCTACATAGTCCCTAAAAGAATATTAGAATATAATACAAATTTAGAATGTTAATTATAATTTTAATGTTGAATTCTAGCACTGTTAATTTAAGCACCAACAAAAATAAAAGAATAATAAAACAATACTGTAAAAGTTTAGTAGGAAACAAAACAAATCAAAAACAAATTAGAGCTACAATAAGAACATTTTACCAACATCCTCACTATGTACTTACATTAACATGGGAGCGTTTTCGAAATTTTGGACTTTTTCAAAATCACCTACGTAATTTCGATTAAAATGTAACATTTTAAAGATATTTACACATAAATAAAGTTATATCATGAAACGTTTACCTCATTTGGTGGAACTTTGTGTAACTAATTCTCCATAAGAGAGAATAGCGTACTATAAGAAATGTAAAACTCCTTAGAATTAATTTAAAATAACTCTTTGTGGCATATACCATTTCCGAGACATATATTGCTTTTGTTTTAATTGTCCAAGAACTTTCTCATTTGTTTCTCGCGATGTTGTGGAGATATGGAATTTCGAAGCCGGTTTTTTGAACGTATGACTATCTCCTTCGTAACTTCAAACTTGAAATGTAACTATTTCTGCGTAGGTTTGTCGCAACTAACATGAAATACATATATAAATACGCTTTTACACCAATAGTTTATAGGGCCTATGTAAAAACAAGCGATACAGAAGAGGCCATATGAGTTAATCCATTAACATTTTATGTCAAAAAATCAGTGAAGCCTTTACCACTCTTACTCAACTGTTTATACCTGGAAAATCGCAAAAAATACAGTGCGATCCAAATAAACCTGAACCATTTCAATAGGCCATAGCTTTTGAACCAATAATAGGACACACGTGCAACTCTGGGAAAATATAATACACAATTTGGGGATTACATTACACTATTTGCATCTCAGAGAAAATGTTGGAAGTGTCCCCAGCAGCCTCTTATTCCACGTCCAGACATTCTCTCCATAACGTGGTTTGCAGATGAGGCATGGTTTCATCTGTCAGGCTACATAAACACAAAACAACAGATACTGAGCTGCTTTAAACCCCCAAGTGATTCACGAAACCCCACTGCATGATGAAAAATTTGAGTATGGTGCGCGATATCAGCTTACAGGATCGTTGGTGCCATTTTCTCTGGTACGACTGTAGACACTGAAGTTTATATGGGTATCTTAAAGATAATTGTGAAGCAGCTGGATGATATCGAATTGAGAGAAGGTTATTTCCAGCAACGTGGCATACGTCTAATGACACCATGGAATTTGTAACTAGTTTTTTGATAATCGAATAATCTCAAAAGGTCTGTGCCCTCCCATATCCCCTGACCTACCTCACTGGATTTTTTCTTGTGGGGGTATCTAAAAAATAGAGTGTACAAGAATAGGCCACGGACAATTGATGTTCTCAATGAATCCATTCGAACTGAAATAAGTAACATTGGCGAGGATACTCTCCGTAAAACTTCAGAAAATATGGTGAGACGAGTACAAACATGTACAGATCCCGGTACTATAAAGATCTATAACTATAGATGCTATTACTAATGTTACTTTACGTAACGTAATAATTTTCAATGCAATATGTGCAGTTAAACACATTTGGTATGAAAATGTACGCACGTGTGAGGATAGACGGAAATTGAAGTCTTCTCATACAGCCAAAAAGGTAATCCCATACCTAGATAAACCCATACTGTCATAAAACACGTAATTTTAATTCAACAATAAATGTTTGGATAATATTATGATGAATCACTGACTTTGACGATTACAATTACGATGTTTAGCTTGCAAATTGGTGAAATTTTGTATAAAGCATTTCCACTGTCATGCATAACAAATTAATAGCGCTTAATATACGATATTCAATTGTTCTGCAGTAAATATTTGTCTGACAAAAAGCAGATAGTGTTTGTTATTCTATAAAGAATTTGCTAACTTTTAAAATAACGTTTCACAGACCTTTTCTTAACATACAATTTTTACATATTCCTAATTAATTGTATTATAAGAACATCTTATGCAATTTTTTAAGATTTTTAGGATATATTTATATAGTTTTACTAATTACATGTTAACATATAAGCTCTAAAATAAATTAAATAGAAAATTAGCATTGCAAACGTATGTTAAAAACGAGTCCAAATGTCGAATTACAAAAAGACCATTAAGAACGTGAAGTTCTACATTCTACAATACCTTAGAAAATAATATTTCAACCTCTACACTTCAAAAACCAAATACCTTCAAGTTACGCCTTCCCACCATACGAAATGGTTGAAAAGAATGGTAAATGTAGCAGATAATAGATTGATGGTTTGTTGATTAGAATAATATTTTGCAAAATTGATTTATTCATTCTGTTAACTATGAAATCCCTCCCAAGAATCTCATGGATTATAATTTATGTAATTACTGGTTGTAATTTAGCTAAAATGTTCTTATATCATTAAAAAAAAGTACATTTTAAATAGAAAAAAAATGTTATTTAAACAAATTTTTAGCTAGTTATCTGTAAGTTATCTGCAAGTAAGCAGTAATAACATTTAGCTTTCAACATTTCATCAGAAATACTCGTTTTGAAGCAAATGAATCGATAAAAACATTTTTATAAAACTAATTTTAAAAGATTCTCTACTCATTTTTCTGCAAATTATCGTTACGTAAGCTGGCTAGTTACTATCAACAAAGATAAACTTTTCTTACAGATTTGTACAATTCTTTGTAGGACAAGAATACAAAAGGCTAACTTACTCTTCTCGCAACCACGAGAAGAAAGGTAAATAAAGTAATAACGACTTAGCACATGAGAAAAATGGTAAACATTTAAAAATTTAAATAATAAACAAAGAGTACCTCCAAAATTTTATTATATAATTGTGTGTTTTAACGAGATATTAATATATTTGTATGAAAATAGCCACGATGTTCAGACATCACACGCAGACACATACATATCTGTAGATATGAGTAGAGAACGTATATGAGTGCTAAATATAAGGTTTATTTTCTCGCATAAATAGTTTAGAATATTTACTTGTAAGTAAGGGAGAAATATTGCCTATAAATTACAGTTCACAATTTAAATATTATGTTTTGTTTATTGCCTGCTGTTCTTACAGCGTAAAACATTTCCAGAAAAAAAGTATTAGTAATAGTTACAGGATTATTTCACTAAGTTTTTAGTAATCTATTTATTATAAAAATTATCTCTAACGTTCAATGGGGAATGTGTTCAGTTTTAGTGGAGAAATTACAAAGAAAACTGCGTATCACATAAGATATTATGGCTCACAGTTTCATCAGAATAAAATAATGTTTTATTTGGAATTTCCTTTAAATTTACTCTTGAGCTTTTTAAACATGTGGAAATTTAATAACAACGCAATAAGTCCGCGAAACATAGTCACTAGTCGCTCTCTTTCGTGATGACATGGGGAGTCAAATAGAACTTCGGCTAGAGTTAAACAGGGCATTTAAGTAACGTCTTCGTGGCGTCATAAACACATGCAGCAGTTATTAGTAATAGTGTAACATTATTATCTGTGATCTAATAGAGGTTTTACGTAATAAATAAACCAAACATTGCAGCCAAATAAAATTTAAAATGTCAGTCGATTACGCGATATTCAATTCTTTTTCCATAAACAAAATATTCTTTCAGAAACAAATAAGTATCTGAGGTGTTAGATTTCCATGACACCCTCTGCTTGCAATTCTACAAACTCTGCTTACGAAATCTTATTCTTCTGTTTAAGGTTTATTAACATAGAAAAAAGCGCCATTTAAACATTCCGTAAGAAACAGTTAAAATCATAGTCAAATGTTTTTGAATCAGCTACTTGCGTGACGGCTTTTTAAATTACTTTTCTTTGTTAAGTATAGAATATAAAAATACCTGTCTAAATCTACAAAATTAAGACACTGTAGCACTAATTAAACCAGAGGGTCTCTATGGAGCAGAAATATTAATTTTGAACAGAACAGTAGTTGTCGAAAATGTAGAAAAAAGAAGAACGCAACATAATTAAAACAATTTTTGGTCCAAGTCATGGGTGAAAATACAGACTTACAAGTAAAAATGAATTTAAAAATATATAGACATCTATATTTATATTAGGAAACGAAGGTTAAATTTGTTTGGACATATTAAACGATTAACTTCAAATAGGCTCACTAAATAAATTATGGAATTTTATGAAAATAGAAGTAAAGCACAAGTAGATACTATGAAATGGTAACATAACGATAATGTGTAGAAATATGAGTAGAGCAAGTCGTATGAATTCAAAAGATAAGGTTTATTTTCTCGCATAAATAGTTTGGAATATTTACTTTAAGTAAGGGAGAAATATTGCCTATAAATTACAGTTCACAATTTAAATATGTTTTGTTAATTGCCCGCTGTTATTACAGAGTAAAACATTTCCAGAAAAAAAGTTATTAGTAATAGTTACAGGATTATTTCACTAAGTTTTTAGTAATCTATTCATTATAAAAATTATCTCTAACGTTCAATGACAAATGTTTTCAGTTTTAGTGGAGAAATCAGTAAGAAAACTATTTATCATATAAGTTATGTCTCACATTTTCATTCAAATAAAATTATAGTTTTATTTAGAATTTTCCTTTAAATTTACTGTTGAGTTCTTTAAACACGTGGAAATTTAATAACAACGCAGTAACTCCACGAAGTATATTCACTAGTCCCTCGCTTTCGTGATGACATGGAGAGTCAAATAGAACTTCGGCCAGAGTTAAACAGGGCATTTAAGTAACGTCTTCTGGCGTCACAAACACATGCAGAAGTTATTCGTAATAGTGTAACATTATTATCTGTGATCTAACAGATTTTTATGTAATAAATAAACCAAACTTACCAGCCTAATAAAATTTAAAATATCAGTCGATTACGCGATATTCAATTCTTTTTCTATAAAAAAAATATTCTTTCAGAAACAAATAAAGATCTGAGGTGTTAGATTTCCATGACTCCCTCTGCTTATAATTCTACAAACTCTGCTTAAGAAATCTTGTTCTTTTGTTTAATGTTTGTTAATATAGAAAAAATGCTATTTAAACGTCTCGTAAGAAAACAAAAGTTAAAATCACAGTCAAATGTTTTTGAATCAGCTACTTGCGTGACGGTTTTTAAATTACTTTTCTTTGCTAAGTAGAGAATAATATAAAAATACCTGTCGAAATCTACAAAATTAAGACACTATAACACTAATTAAACCAGAGGGTCTCTATGGAGCAGAAATATTAATTTTGAACAGAACAGTAGATGTCGAAAATGTAGGAAAAAAGAAGAACGCAACATAATTAAAACAATTTTTGGTCCAAGTCATGGGTGAAAATACAGACTTACAAGTAAAAATGAATTTAAAAATATATAGACATCTATATTTATATTAGGAAACGAAGGTTGAATTTGTTTGGACATATTAAACGATTAACTTCAAATGGAATTTTATGAAAATAGAAGTAAAGCACAAGTAGACACTATGAAATAGTAACATAACGATAATGTGTAGAAAGACGAGTAGAGCAAGTCATATGAATGCAAAAGATAAGGTTTATTTTCTCGCATAAATAGTTTAGAATATTTACTTATAAGTTAGGGAGAAATATTGCGTATAAATTACAGTTCACAATTTAAATATCTTTTGTTTATTGCCTGTTGTTCTTACAGCGCAAAACATTTCGAGAAAAAATTATTAGTAATAGTTAAAGGATTATGTTTTCAGCTTTAGTGGAGAAATCAGAAAGAAAACTGCGTATCATATAAGATATTATGGCTCACATTTTTCATCAGAATAAAATTATATTTTTTATTTAGAATTTTCCTTTAAATTTACTGTTGAGTTCTTTAAACACGTGGAAATTTAATAACAAGGCAATAAGTCCGCGAAACATAGTCACTAGTCGCTCGCTTTCGCGATGACATGGGGAGTCAAATGGAACTTCGGCCAGAGTTAAACAGGGCATTTAAGTAACGTCTTCGTGGCGTCGCAAACACATGCAGAAGTTATTAGTAATAGTGTAACATTATTATCTGTGATCTAATATAGGTTTTACGTAATAAATAAACCAAACTTACCAGCCAAATAAAATTTAAAATATCAGTTGATTACGCGATATTCAATTCCTTTTCCATAAACAAAATATTCTTTCAGAAAAAAATAAAGATCTGAGGTGTTAGATTTCCATGACTCCCTCTGCTTGCAATTCTACAAACTGTGCTTACGAAATTTTATTCTTCTGTAAAACATGATAGTCAAATAAATGCTTTTGAATCAGCCACTTACGTGACGGTTTTTAAATTAGTTTTCTTTGTTAAGAATACAAGAATAATATAAAAATACATGTCTAAATATACAAAATTAAGACACTATAGCTCTGTAATTAAGCCATAGTGTCTATGGAGCAGAAATATTAATTTTGAACAGAACAGATGTCGAAATGTAGCAAAATAAGAACGTAACGTAATTAAAACAATTTTAGGTCCAAATTGTAAGTGAAAAATACAGAAAAAGGAATTCAAAAAATAAACAGACACCCATATTGACATTAGGGAACGAAAGTTAAAAGTTTTTGGGCATATTAAACGATTAACTTCAAATGGGCTCACGAAATAAATCACGGAATTTTAAGCATAAGTAAGTACAGCACAAGTAGATACTATGAAATGGTTTAGTGCAGTAAAAGCTTACTTAAAATTGTTAGGAATCACTCAAGACGATATCCTAGATAGGGAGGTCCTTAGAATGAAGATACGTAAGTGGCAAGTCGACCAAGAGGACAAACCGAACGTGTACAGTCGAGATAAAGAAATTCCAAATCAGAATGAGAGAATTTTCAATTCATAGAAGAGCTATGACAAGCTATGACAGGATCATGCAAGTACTTTGCATGATCCTGCATCTGCTCATTCACAAACAAAAAATAAATATTCAGGAAATTGTGTTTGCCGAAGGCAAATGTGCTTGAAAACTCAAACAAAAGAATGCCTCAGAAATTGTTAACAGCGTAAGAAATGTTAATTTTTTACAAATGCAGTATGCTTTTTAGTAAGATTATACTTTCTGTGTAGAAATATTTATCTCCTATAGTTTACCAGTAATGCAGAAGTCATTCAGAATGAAGAAAACGTTACCTAATCATGTCCTATATTAATAAAAAATGTTAAGAGGCAGTTTTGTGATAAAAATAAACGTATGGGGAAATTTTCTAGAAAAATCTTGGTCTAGCATGCTTATAAGACACTAAATTTGAATAATAAATTTGGTATTTGTCCGAATGTTTGCTTTTGAGTTACTGTTTCAACAATACACATCGAACTTCTTTTTTAATTCAGGGAATCTCAAAGCAAAATTCTACCAACAGTGAAGTATCTAAAAAACAATTTCAGCCAGCACTTTTACCACTAAGAATAATGTTTAAATATTGTTAACGTCATTTTTACGTACCTAAAAGCAAGCTATTTTAAAATAAAAATGGACTAAAACATTTGGTCCATAAATGTAATTTTTAAATTATTTACATGTAAGAAAAATTGTAAAATCCGCTATACAAATGGAAAATAAAACCTTAGAAACATTACTAGCACAAGTAAATTGTTATCAAAGCCAAATTTCAGAAATTCTGTACACACACAAGGCGACAATTACCGTCAACACTTAGCCGCGTGTCGGATCAGATATCTCATTTCAAGTTAAAAATATATTTTTGTTAAATACATAATCGGTGTTTTATTACTTGTAATTTGTTCCGGTTTACCTAAGGGTACTGTACACATGAGATTAAGTTGTTTAAAACTCACCTGTGTTTACGCGAGAAGAGCGCGGGAATTCCGAGCCGCAAAGTGTTACGGAGTAGTTCAACTACACTGCACACGAGATGGGCGCCAACTGACGAACGGAATTACTACAGCAACCCCTTTACCTCCCCTTATTGGACATACGTGCGCGCGCAACAACCCACCTCTGGGGGGTTGAGTATAACAGTTCCTCACCGCTATATGCATATTGTATTATCTGTATCATAGCCAAATCAAGCATTTTTATAACTTGTTTACTAACTTCGTAGAGCAAATAGTGTGTTGGAGGTCCGGGTTCGATTCCCATGACCGATCCATGTCTTTTTGTTGTTTTTCCGCCTCGCCAGGCGAATGCTGAGTACGTTAATTACCTGAATCCTTCATTTCATCTCCAATATCATTTCATATCATATTTTCTTCCTGTAGGGGTAGAGATCCGTCCTCTTCAGCTGTAGTGGTGCGGGCGCTGCGGACCCTTAGCACTCGTGGTACCTCAGACGTTACTAGAGGAACCTCGGTCCGAACTGCCAAGCCCCTCCCGTCGGGGAGCTGTTCGGATTGGGTTGGACTCCAGGGGGCATTGACCGAGCGGGATAACTCGGGCGGTTTCGTCTGTAGCCCGCATTTGGGAGGTCCGGGTTCGATTCCCGTGCCCAACCTACCTGGGAGGGTTTTCCCGGGTCACTAGGCGAATCTGGGTAGGTTAATTACATCCCCCGAATTTCCTGTGGTCTCTTTCTGGGTAGAAGTGTCGGTGGGAGTATCGGTGGTGCATGGCAGGATGATACGTTCTGAGGAAAACTACTTCCTCCTCCGGTAGGTCGGTTGCCGGTCTCAGCTCCTCTGTTGGGACCATTTCGGGACCGCCAGTCAGGGACCTTTGGGGCTCGGATCGCCTGCCTGGGATTATTAGGGCCCGTTGCCGTCCCGTTGTAGGGGAGCGAGTGCGTTGTCCTGGCCTGTCAGAGGAAGTCTCTATCCAAGTAAACTGTAGAGGCCCTGCCCTCTGTACTGTCGTGGCTCCTTGTCTCGCCCTCTGTCTCCTTCGCCTCATCCTTCCTCCCGGGGGTGTTCCCACTTGGAGGTATAGGAATAATGGGCCCAGCCTACCTACCGAATCCCCTCTGTAAGAAATCCCAAACCCCAGGGGACAGTGTGTTCCCGACACCCTTGGGAGATCGGGTGCCTCCGGCCAGGCCTCAGCCACCCAGAGGGGGCAGAGGGTTGCCTAAGAAGTCCCGGGTACTAGCCTGCAGAGCTAGTAGTCCGTGTGCTAGATCACCAGGTGGCCCCACCAAAATTTTCGGCAGTCTTCCCTGCGGGGTTGACGAGCGTAAGTGGCGTATCCACTTCCATCCCGTCTTGACGTTGTTGTCGATGGGGGGGGGGGGAAGGGGCTTTTTAGGAAATCAGGTATTGCCCTGGGAAAGAGCCCCGGAGTTTTCCTTCTCTCCCGGGTAGAAGGAGGCCAGGGTCTTCCTCTGCAGATAAAAAAAGTCCGATGGCCTCTTTCAGAGTAGAAGTGCCGGCTGGTGTCTTGGGGCTGCATGGCAGGATGATAACACTTCCAATTCTCATAGGATGGTCTCCGGGCAGGCCTAGTTGATCGTTTCAGGACTATAGTGGGTCTTTCTGATCTGCGCAGAGAGTTTCCAATTAGTAAAAACAAAGAGCCTGCCTTCTACACTGTCATGACTACTTGATCGGCCACCCTTTGTCTCCTCCCGCCTCATCCTTCCTTATTTGTAACAAAAACTTCACTTAATTTAAGAAAAATTATGTCGTTTTCCTTATTAGTTGAATTAGTTGAAATCGATTTCAAGAACTCCAGTCAAAGAACACCACAGGAGAAAACAAATTCGTCGTGAAGGAATTTACTGCTCTTATGTTTTTTTCAGTATTACCAAAATCTGAAAACGAAACAAACTTAAGAACAGAATCAACTGCTGGTATTTCAAAATTCACTAAGCGAGGTTTATTGTTTAAATAAATATATTTCCCAAACCACTAAATTTATCGGGACATGTAATTGTTTTAATAATTTAACTTCAGGATTTATTTCATGGTTAAATGACCAAAAATGATCTGCTACGGCCGATTTATCACTTTGTTTATACCTAATGTTAAGAAAATGTTCTTTCGTTTTGGTTTCCAACTTACGTTTCGTCCTACCAATGTAAACGCGATCACAATCTAAACAATCAAATTGATAAATACAAGATTTTTTATTATTAGTAGTAAATGTCACGTGAGTTTTCATTCTGTGGCGAGCATTGTTAAAGAAGGTAAACAGTTTACCAAATTAGGAGAAGTTTTCATATTTAGATCTCCAGGGAAACATCGGGCAGCCGAAAAACGTGCTACCAACTTAGACAATTCTCAAAAGTGTTTTTACGTAGAAAATTTATTTTTTATATGAGAAAGGTGAATATCCAGCTGCCAAAAGGCTGGCCAATTTAATGAGGGGGAAAATATAATACATAAATTCTCTATCTTCTATGCATAATATTCTGAAATCTCTTGGGTTCAAATATAGGAGAACCAATGTTGGTCACAAATTTCTGCTTAAAAGAGGCGATATGGTTGCATAACATTAGTACATGACATTCATGATGTAAAATGCTTCATAAATACACATTCATATCTCCCGTATTTATTAAGTATTTTAATGAAGCAAAAGTTAGTTTAAAGTCCACTACAGACAGTATACAAATATTGCATCATTAAAATAGAAACTATATTCACAAATCGTTGAAATGTCACTATTTTGTTTCACTGTAGCAAAGACCTTATTTCGTAGAACACATCTAACTTCAATTGTTTTGTTTTGTGTGCATATGAACGATAGCTACGTAAGCGAACTGTTCTCCAGTTCAAGGTTTTAAGGTTCAGATTATGCGATAACCATTGTGTATGTTCCCACACACATGCTGAAATATTAAGCGAAGTTCTCTGTCAGCATTGTATCACTGTACATCTCAGCATCTGTACACTTGATAGCTTGAGACAAAGACAGATATATCGTCCATCTCTGTCGCCCGCTAGCCGTGCAACTTGCAACACGAAGACTAGGATAACCGTAATATCTCAATCCATGTTTATTTTTATTTTCTAGCTACTCTCAGCGTGTATATATGAAAAACATTAGAAAGTCCCTAAGCTCATTCATTCTCTCTTCTATGAACAGATACACAGGCCTATTGAAATAACATAGTTTAAATTTTAATTATTGTCACTAATTTTATTGCAATGCACAACTACGTACATTCGTAAATTCTCACATTTGAAACTTGTTCTACTGTCTGACAAAATATTTTTGTGTTGAGGAAATGTTCTCTTTACATCGCATGATGTGATTGGAGCATACTTGAAACAGTTTATATTTGAATCTGTGTTGCTATTTAAACAATTTTGCACTTCACACAGTTTCGAATATGATGGATTGTTTTTAAGGTCAGAAGATACTTTTTTTCACCTTTTTTATTTTTACATTTTATTATGTCATCCCTCTATATTACAAATATATAGTTAAAAATCATTGGAGCAATATTTTATACCTAATTTTCTAATTATATTAGTGGGTGTTAAGTTTTTGCCACGCCCCTTTTCGTAAGCTTTCAGAAAATCAATCATAACTTCTGTAATACTTAACAGATATTTCTGAACTAAGTCTTGTTTTGTAAGGGATATTTCCAGATTTCTGCTGGTACCACTGTAACTCCAATGGTGCCAGTTTTTCTTTTGTCTTTGGCTGTGTATGTGAACAGTTATTTGTTTTAAATATTTTGTACAAGTTATTGGTGAATATATTATATGGATAGGCCAAAAACATTTTAAACGAAAAGTTTACATGCAATCGTTTTATTAAAAACAGAACAGTAAATGTGGAAAATGTAAATACAATATACGATGAAACCACATGTAATATTGAGGTTAGTAGGCCCAGTTCAACAATACATGTGCTAATTATGAGAGTCATATACAGAAATTGATGAGCTGCGAGTCCTGAAAGCAGATAAAATGGTTGAAGAACTGGCCAAGAAGGGAAGAACAGTGAAGATCAACTTGAAAAGAACAAGTGAGATTACAGAGGGTCAAGACTATGCAGCAGGAATGTTCTGACTCATGTGAGAAGTCAGTAAGTCAGTTCCGGTAAACTTTTAGAAACTGCAGTGAAATTTAAAATTTAATTTCGCCCAAATTGAGTGCAAGAGTTTTGCATTCTGTCATCGTTGGTGCAAAAGAATTTTTTTAATATATACTTCGTATAGCGCTGCCATCTTCTGCTCGTTAACCTAAAGCTGCCTTATAATCAGTAGGATTACAGAACGCAGGTTATACATGAGCTAAAGGTAATACAGGATTAAAACAATCAGGCTGTGGAAAGATGAAGTTATCTTCTGTGCGTCTGCTTGACGCAGTATTCTGTGCAATACTGTTATTTTCCGAGAGTGGAGTCTTGATAGGTTTTAGATTTGTTGTACAATTTAATCGAGTGAGAGAGTTTCAGTAAACTTTCGTACAGAAATAAAGCACCAATAATAATAATAATAATAATAATAATAATAATAATAATAATAATAATAATAATAATAATAATAATAATAATAATAATAATAATAATAATAATAATAATAATAATAATAATAATAATAATAATAATAATAATAATAATAATAATAATAATAATAATAATAATAATAATAATAATAATAATAATAATAATAATAATAATAATAATAATAATAATAATAATAATAATAATAATAATAATAATAATAATAATAATAATAATAATAATAATAATAATAATAATAATAATAATAATAATAATAATAATAATAATAATAATAATAATAATAATAATAATAATAATAATAATAATAATTTTAGGGCAAGATATTGGTATTTATGAACAGCATTATTCAAAAACGAAAACACCAATAAATATTATATTTCGTATTTGAGTTCAATATCGTCTGTTTTCTGTTAAAGATAAACAGAACCACATAAACGGAAGAGTGGAAGCCGCTTTGTGCATGTATTATAAGAAGGCCATGGAAAACTTAGTGAGTTGGTCTCTCAAATCATAACAAGTGAAAGATTGCTCGTCCAGTATGCCGGAAATATTTAGCCTTTGACTTTTTATTTAAGAATTACTTGCAGAGCACTTCTAAGTAGAATTTTACAGCTTAGGTTAATTACAGTGAGTTTTATCAGGGAACCGAGTCTGTTTTATGAATAAACTAATAATTAGAATAACATTTCCCTAAAATTCTCTTACAAAGTATTTATAATTACATGTTGTGATCAGTGTTAGTCTGCTAGTACTTGGAGAGAAGAAAAGAGGCTCTCTCGGCAGAACAAATTCTAGAAATTCATCGAGATGCGAGGAGAAATTTCTGGATGTTTCTTCCTCCCGCGAACGCTCACAAATCTTCTATGGTAGATTTGATAGCATACCGAAGATCATTTTAGTAAATGCAGTATTGTTGGGAATAGTTTAATGTTTATAATTAATATAGAAGGTAGATTCAAACTGAGAAATGCACTGTCATACATCATTGGTTAGAGCAAGCGGACAGAGACCGGAAGATCACCGTGGTTCAGATCCCGGCTATGGCACTGAATTTTTCAGTTTGATTCTATCTTTCCGAAATCTTGTTCTACACATGGCTAGTGTAAAATAACACTTAGGGCCGTATTCGTAGTTATCACTTTGGTCTAGACTATCTTCCGACTAACTTAGTCCGGACCAAAGGCGGTCTAACTTTTTGGACCAAGTAAAGCCGTGGACCAGCACGGAACAAATGTTACACGACGTAGAAAGGTTCTTCTGCGCATGCGCCAGTCCCGTAGGGTGCTAAACAAATCACAGTGTACCTACAAGTTTATAAATCTCTGTGGTAGTTTCGCAGCTGTTTCTTAATCATTCTTACGGTTGCTGCTGCTGTTTGAGGTTCAGTAACAAAGTTTGGTGTGCTGTGAATGTGGCTAATATGAAGAAGCGTGGTATCAATTGGTCAGAGGAAGATCAATGTTTTCTCTAGTCCACAAAAGAATGAACATTATAGAAAATAAATCCATGTCGGCGAATACAAATGTGAGAAAAGAGGAGGTATGGAGGGAAATTTATAACGAGTTATTTGCTGATAATACGGCTTACTGATGCCTGACTAATATCGTGCAGGTCAGCAGTGTTGTCTTGATATACTCCTCTTGCATAACACCGAAGTGCTGTTAGGATTTGAGTGTCAGGCCTCGGTTATCGTCCCTGACGTACAGGTTAGGACGAATCATTTCTATCAGCTTTCTGGCGTTCGTTTTACTAAACCTGTATCTGCTTTTGAAGTTTAGGTTGTCGTATTTCGCAATTATTTATATTCTTGGTGCATAGGTTTTCCTCCGTCGTCTTATTTCAGCATCTTCCGTCACGCCTCTTGCAACTCACAGTAAAATCTGATTGTAAAGCTGTACTTTCAGTCTTAACAGCTTATGCCATAGTTCTACCGTTTAGTTGGTATCTGAAGTCGGTAATTCCGAATAAGACATTTGTCCAATTGGGGTACACGGTAATAAGTAATAAGTTTTGGAATCCCAACCCAAGCACTGCAAATGGATAAAAACGTAGCTGCCATGTTCCCTGCCATCTTCTAATTTACTAAGGCTGCTTGAAGAAAACTGTATTTTAAATAACCAATATTCATGATAATCTTGAGCAGGAAGTCGTCCAACTAGTCAATATTGCTGTGACTGAAGCCAAACTAAAAATGGCCTAGGCCACTGTACATTTATCTCCGATTTCTGCCCATTATCATTTTTTCTTAAATGTCAAATACGTCATTATGTCATATTATCAAATGAATCCATCAATTCTTCAATGTGAAAAGTTATTACTGTCAGAATAGCCATGTTATCATCTGAACCACACCATAACGTGAACAAGCGGTCGACTTCCGCAATTGGTTTACCTCTCTACTGGATTTCTGGGCGTTAACAATCTTCTATACAATAGGCCTAAAGCGATACGGATGGAGCAGATTCTGTGACAAGCTTCAGCTATAACGTTTATGTTTCCTTCCTGCGGATCTTCCTGGGAAGAAAAGATAAATGTGTCGAGGAAGCCTTAAATGGCAAAGCAGACGAGGTGTTATCTAAATATGGATACATCTCCCTTCGATCACATATTAGAAATACCTGACTGTTCAATATGCAACTTAATATTAATCTGAACATCCCTCTATATTTTACTAAGCTTCTTCGAGAAGAATTCCCTAACTAGTTTATGTGGATCACCCGTAACAAAACTAGAAACATGTTAATACCTGGAAAGGTTAAATTAAAAGTTCAGTACCATTGAGATCCATCAATGCTTTTAAAAGTTTTTCAGTTCACGTAATTCGTATTTTACTGTACCACAATTGAGATTAAAGAGGCAGCATGGGAAGACCTCGCCTGTTTGACAGGTACAGAGAAACCCTTTCAATCTTAGATCCTCTCTGTAAGTGAGAAATCAATGAACGGATTCACACTGGCCTTGTCCGTAGGCTGAACTTACTTCGGCTTCACGAAAGCTTAAAATTGGCGTGTACATACACTCAGAAAGTAAAGTGATGTTCTTCATATACAAAAGTAAACAAACACATCATCAGCAAAACAATACATAACACCAAAAATCTGAAACACCAAATCGATATCTGCAAAGAATAGGCTTCAATTCGTACAGAAAATGTGAGAATATAAAGTCCAAATATTCAAAAGAAGTGTTTCACACTGGCATCGGCACATCTTCCTCTAACATCAACTTTAACTGCATGCAGACCTGCATGCAAATGTCATTTTATTCGGGAATCAACAATCTTGGAACCCATCACGCACAAACACGTCTCATGTGTAATGTTTCTGTCACCAACGTGTGGGTAGCAAATGTTCAGTATTTCAGAAAGTGATTTTAAGGTAATTCGTCGATCCTCTCTCACAATGACAGCAGCAGTGTTGATGTTTTCTTCCGTAAGAGCAGTAACTGGAGCACCGGATCCACCTTCTTTTGAAATTGATTGTCTCCTCTCTTTAAACATTTTAAACCACCTTCGAGCTGTGCTGTAGGGAAGAACAGACTCACCATAGGCCTCCTGTAATATTGTACAGGCCTCAACTGAAGATTTGTTGAGACGAAAGCAAAATTTCAAAGCCGCATATTGTTCCTCACGTGTTACCTCCATTGCAGCGGTAGGCGTTACTGGACATGTCTTAACTTGTTCTTTTTTCCAGTGACCCTCGAAAGGGCAAAGTGTGAGCCCTATACCACCCTCTTTGGTAGGTTATCTTCCAACGTAACAGGTAGTTCTTAACTGTTGCCGATCGTAGTTACCGAATGTATGACACATTATGTCAGTTTCACTGTAAACTACGCTCCACGCAGATACAATTTTTAAGATATAAAATATTTCAGTTATATTTTTCAGAAACAGATCAACCTGATTGCTTGCGCTCGTCATCTGGCATTGCTAAGCTTCAATTAAACTCTATGTATGGGCTACCTGTTGCATATATGGCAATATTTTTCATATAGGGCTGTCAAAAAAGCATGTTGCAGCTTTCGTTTTAAAATATAATTTGAGGTGTTCAGAAACGACTACAGTAACACGAGAATTAAGGCAACTGGCACACTTTATCCTGAGCTCTAGGCTCTAGTGCTAGGAATAGTTCCATTCAAGAAGGCCTATGCTTTGTCAACGGACCAAATGACTAACGATGAACGAAATGTTGTTTAAAAAACTGTAATTTTTCATGTTAATCAAAATAAACATTTGTGGAGAGGCTTAGGATCGGGATTACAACGGAGGGGACACCGCTGAGACTCCGACCGACACTTCTACCCTGAAAGAGACCACCAGATGAGACATGATCTGAACTGATAATGGAGGGACAGACCATTCATAAACATTATACCTTCTATTTTGTGAATAAACCTTTTCCGTCTTAGTGCACTGAGTGAGTGAATAGGGTGCTTTTTTTACTGTTCTACTCCTTGTGTAGCATAAGCGTTTTCTATCACACACATTTTCTGTACTTGCCGCACTGTGTAAGGGTGGCACATTCCTATCAGGGACTTTCTTTGCGTCGGTATACCGTACTAGGGACTTAGTTAACCAGTTCTGCATATCAACTCAATGAAGAGGATTCACCGTCCATTCCTAGAAAACTCTAGGTACACACGCTTAATCACGTAGTAAAGAGATGTATGGTTAGTAAGGTTGTAGGTGCGAATTAATAAGGGGAGAGAAGGGAACTTGCAGTAGTGCCCCTCGGGGCCTGCAGTTCGGGAGCAACGAGCCTTGTGCACGTTGGTGGTTTACAAAAAGTAATGAAGAATGTAGCATGCATTTAGATAGAATTCAGCCACCTCTTGGCAGGATAATATGGAGCTTAGCCTCCGGGTCTGGGGCTGTTGGATATGCTCTGTGGTTAGCGGTTGTGCCCGCAATCCACCGCTGGGAAGACGGTGACACTTAAGTGAATTTCTCTTTAATGTCCTATATCCCAAACATACCAAATAAATATTCACTCTAACTATTTCTGCAAATGATTATTAATGTATCTTAAATTTAACGGAGATAGGAAGGTAGGTCCTTATAGAAGAGTGAAGAGCGGATTTAGAAAGGACTGTGAACGTAAAATTCCAAATTATCATAAGTATTTATTATATATGAAACACTTCTTTAGTGTTCGTTTAGTGTCCTTTAATGTTACTGCAAGAAAACATTTGCTTAAAAACAATGAAACTGCCTTTGTCAAACAAAGATCCATTCGTTTTACCGACCGTGTCTTGTTGTCCAAAG
>CM060960.1:24084858-24287540 GCA_030765055.1 Mantis religiosa | reverse complement strand
TTTTTTCTTTTTTCACAGGTTTCACAATTAATCTGATAAATTCCTGATTTCAAATTGTTGGGCATTGTATTTTTCAGTGGTTTATTTAGCACGTTCCTCAGACTGAATTTGTTTTGGGGTGCTAGTTTTAAGTTTAGTCTTTTGAAGATTCGTTCAAATTTTCTAAAAGCCCATGGATGGTAGGTGAATTTTCTATATTGCCAATTTGTGTTTTTATGTGGTGTGACAGTGGTATTTTTTATATTATCTTCCGTTTTTCTTTTCTCTTCATTATGTTCCTTATGATGCCTGGGTTGAAACCATTTGATACCGCTATGTCTTTTATGTGTTTTTGTTCTTTCAAAAATTCATCCTTACTCAGTGGGATGCTGTATAGCCGGTGAATTAGACTTCCAAAGGCAGCTAGTTGATGTGAAACTGGGTTGTATTCATTTTTCTTTATGTAATTATCTATGTGTGTGGGCTTCCTGTATATTCCAAAATCTACACCATGACGATTTCTAGTTATCTTGAAGTCCAAAAAGGGTAGGGTGTTGTCTCTTTCTACTTCCATAGTAAATTGGATGTGATTATCTTGCAGGTTTAGTAATTTTAGAGAATCTTCTCTAAGTTTTTCTGGAATTATAGCAAAAACATCATCAACATATCTCCGCCAAAATTTATAAATCTGTGGGAAGGCCTTTACTATATGTGTTTCAAAATAGCTAATGTATAGATGTGCTAAAATAGGCGAAAGTGGGCGCCCCATAGCTAATCCTTTTGATTGTCTAAAACTTAGTGCCCTTAACACCAGATGGCAAAGTGATCGGAGCTCCGTAGTAGTAGAAGAAGAGGAAGGTTCATTTAGTCACCAAACAGCTGAGGATGAGATCGAATGATCTTGAAAACGTTTCAATTATACAACAAGTAAGTGAAGTTTGAGTGTAAACATAGTGACTCATAAATCAAACTCAAATATGAAGAATACTTCACTGTTAATAATGCTTCTGCTTTTAATATTTAAGAGTAAGTATATTTAATTTTTTTAAAGTAAGGCCTGCTTGAACTCGTACGTATTATTTTTGCCAGGTATCTGATAGCTCTTTTCTGTAGCAGAAAAATTCTGTTAAAGCTTAATTTGGAAGTCTGTCCCCACAGCTCGATGCTATAAGAAATGTGTGAATATATTAATGCAAAATATACTAACTTACTAGTATCTACTGAGAGAAAATTGGCTAAATATCGCAACACAAAAAGTCCTGAGCTTAATTTACTTTCTAGTAAATGTGGTTGTTCCAAGTTAACTTGTCATCAAGGATTAAACCTAAAATATTTACACTTTTTACACACTGGATTAGACTATTGCCTATATTAAGCTAAGGTTTGAAAGGACGTCTCTTAAAATCAAATAGAATTAATAAGCTTTTTGTGCATTAATTAGTACACAACCTGACATCATTAAAATACTGTTCCACGATATTGGAGGTCAAATTTGCATCGATTTCTCTAAGTGGTTAACCGGGAAAATACGAGTCAGTTGGAGAATTTAGTGTCATACGTTGTCCATAGTAGCTCAATGGTGGAGCGGCTGGACGTAAACCAGAAGATCCGTGGTTTAAATCCCGGCTATGGCATTGAATTTTTCAGTCTGACGCTACGTTTCCACAAAACAAATGACGCTCTTGTGCCAAAATATCTGAAGTAGATTAGATTATGGCCAACAATGTCAAACTTGCCATTGGAAACGTCAGATGGCACCTACAACATTCAGGGTTGCCAAGGCTTAAAACATAAATACTGCCGTCATGCCACTCATATTTCACAACCCCTCGTGTACAAGTTGACACAGACTGATCAATCTGGACAACATTTGGAGGAATGTTTTAGGCAGGTACAAGCACAAATTACAGACATCTTTACCACTTTCAAAAATCATCCTAGACTTATTTTCAACCCCATGCTAATAGAATGAACCAATGCAGAGCTGGTTGAGTCAGAGAGTACTGTACAAATTGTTTCAAGAAATTTAATGCCCATAGTGTATTTGTAATGTCAGTAACTTAAGAAACGGAATCGTAAGTCAGAAAAGCAAACGGAAGAGTGTCCAAGAAAAAGACATTTTGTGTCCAAGACTTGGATGGAAATCTTTCACCAATCATTTAATATCGACATTTTACCGAACATATATTTCGATGCCTGTTTAACACATCAAGAAATGCTTTTAGAAAACGCTACGCGCAAATGATCAAATGCATATCTGATGGTCTTTTTATAATTTCCTATATCTCATAAATCATTACATTGAAAGTCTTACTGCACAAAAATACTTCTCTCATTAAAATAAGTAATTTTTCGACTTTGTTTAAACCATTCACGGTTTCTGAGATAATCGTTGCCATCTTCTTCTCCTCATAATTTTGTAAGAATACCATGAAATTTGGGAGGTCACGTGTATTCATGCATTTTACAAACAGTTGACTATCATTTCAGTTCCTAGCCTGACCAGAACTAAGCAAATGGCAGGCTGAGGGCGGTCCGAGATATGTCAGCCGTGTATCTGGCCTTGTTAGGGTTTAACCACGTAGTAACGAGATGTAGGGTTAGTAAGTTCATAAGTGAGAATTAATAAGAGAAAAGGGAGGTAGCAGTCGTGCCCCTCAACGCTGTAGTTCGGGCGCAACGGCCATTGCAATGAAGAATGTAGCATATATTTAGAGACCAACCATTTCGTGGCATGATAATATGGAGCTTAGCTTCCAGGATGTGCTCCGCAACGATTAACATGGGAGGTTCACTTCTAATAAGTATATGTTCTGTGGTGCTCCGTGGTTACTGAATATGCCCGCACTCCATGCCGGGAAGCCGATGATGCTTGAAGTGGCATTCTCTTCAATGTGCTATATCCCAAATGCACCTCTAATGAAATATGTACTGAAACTGTTTTTGCAAATGATTATTCTGTTAGATTTAGAGATAGAAAAGTAAGTCCTTGAAGAAGAATGAAGAGTGGAATCAGAAAACACTGTTAAAATAACCTTTAAGTGTCATCAAAAAGAATGAAGTTGTCGTTGCCAACATAGATGCAATCCTTTTACCGACCGTGCCCTGTTGTCCAGAGATGGCTCCACCAGTAACGCGTCGTCGTGCGGAATATCATTTACAATTATAAATAAAGTTTTCGGAAATGTTTTACTATTTTTGTTAAATTTGGCTTAGATTTTAATTCGTTTTTATTCTGAGGAAACAAGTGGTATTTATAAACTGCAAGGAAACAATGTCAGACGAATAAATAGTTGTTTCTGTAGAAGGATATCCTCTAAAATAAATATATATTCATATATAAAAATTTCCTAACCGTGTTTTATGTTAAATTGTGTCATAGGAAATTTATAAACGTGTTTGTTGGTCATTTTAGTTAGTTCTGATTCCCAGATTTGTAAATGCTTTCACCCTCATCACACAATGTGTGCGATTTTGACGTAGCATGCAAATTGAAAGAAAAATTATCACCTCCAAAGAATTCTCATGTTTTGAGGCTACCATTTTAAAAACTCCTGGTGTACATTCCAGAAACCGGGTTATTAAATATGTAGATTTTATTTTAGAATTTACCAAATTCTACGGATATCTACATATTTTATTTCATTCTACGTTAATTCTATATTATTTAACTCTAGCGATACGTTCAATGTTTACTACTTCTGCTCTTTCTGAGCTCGAAAATTCTTTATAATTTTCTTTAATCAAAAGTAATTGCTCGCAGTTCATGAAATAGCGGACTGCGATAAGTACGCTCTGCACTTGTATGCGTCTCCACGCTGATGGTATAACGAACCCGGACTTGTATGCATAATGCCTTCTCGTTTTTAAGCCTAAAAGCATACTTAAATGATACATTTTGTATATCACACTTTTTCCAGGCAATCTGAACAGTATTTGTTAATGAATGGAAATGAATATTCTGAGAAAATGTGCATATTTTACTCTTGAATGCATTAAATTATAAGAAGATCCGTGGTTCTAATCCCGGCTATGGCATTGAATTTTTCACTCTGGTTCTACCATTTCATGTTAAGAAAAGGTTTTCTTTAAATCAATAATTAATTAGAAACGAAGTAGGTGACATCATGATTTTTGCAAAGACCGGTGTTAAGTTTTAGTGAGTTTTGAGTGAATTTCTGTTGTGGAAACTGAATAATGTGCAGTTTCAGAATTTCTTTAAAAAGTACACAAACAAAAGGGTCTTGGGTGAGTCTACATTACGCAAAAACTATGTACCACATTGTTTTAAGGATGTAATTTCAAAAATATGGGACACATTGGAAGACGAAATAATCTGGATTTCAATAGATGAAACGCCAGACGCTGCAGGACAATGTGGTGCTTGTGCTATAGCGGTTTTAATGAAAGCGGGTAGCAATTTATGAAAGCGGGTACTCTTGAACATTCAAGTACTTGATGTGGTAAATCACAGCACGGTTGTAAAATTGTTTAGTGACTCCTGACCTTTCTTGTAGCCAAGTGGAATACAGTATGACGATGTATTTTTTATTTCTCACTGGACGCTTCATACAAGATAAAAGCAGGATTTGGATTTATCTCAAATTAATTCATCTGACTTGTCCTGAAAGTAGTTAAATGTAAGTTTCCAGTTTGTAAGTTGTAACTACTTAAATGTAAGTTTCCAGTTTGTAAGTTGTAACTACTTAAATGTAAGTTTTCAGTTAAATGTAAATTGCCTCCCCTTTTGAGGTTATTGACCAAACTTCCTACCAACCTTTGGCTCTTGTTCGACCCAGTTTTAACAGGAACAACCCTTATGCTATCTCTCCCTTACCTTGGGTCCAACATTTCAAAGTACTGCTTCGGTTCAAGTAACTTAGATTGATTCAAATTAACTCGACATTACCCAATTACTTCGAAATTTAAGATGTGATTATTTATAGATGATGTAACCAACTTAAATGTTAAGCAACACATTTGTTTCTTCAAGTGTCTGTGTGTATTCTTCGCAACAAGTTAACGACTCATAATTAAAGTTCATTTGAACTTGAACTTTCGTTATTATATTTAAAACCTTATCTAAATATACTTAGCATTGTGATATATTAATCTGTATCTCTGAGTTTTGTTAACATATTACTTATTTACGATTATTTAACTTCTCTTTATAGGTATATTGATCCATCAGGGCTTGCCTTCCAGCAATGTCTCGAAATTCCATAATTTTTAACCATTACGAAGGTGAATGTAATGAAAATGGTATGGTGGTTGCAAATTAACCTATAACGAGTTAATAATCCGATATTGAGCCCTGTTATCGGGTATTGTGTATGACAGGTGTGTCTTAGAACCAAACCTATGCATCCCTCTCTCTCCAACTAGCTTAGACTTCTCCAGGGATTTATGTATTTACCAAACCACATTGAGGGCCTGCTCATCCGAGACGATATTTTCCACTATCGAAACAGCGGAGGACAAGATATTCATTGGGGTATAAACGTTGTGTCACCAGATTAGTGGACCGTAATTGACATTTTCGGAAATCTCATTGGCGCTATGTGGTTCGTTCCGGGACGTTTCACTCGATACTTTCCACCCCAAACCACTTTCACTCCGAACTTTTCACCCTTAGATAACATAAGAAAACACTCGAATGATAAAACACTTTCCTATAGAGATTAACGAAGTTTGTTCCGAAGAACGACCGACATTTGAGCCTACTAACCCAATATTTCAGATTAGGTTAGTTCATGTGTCATTTAATTAATCAATAAAACTTTAAAAGTTTCATTCACATAACATTCTTCTACTTCTATACAAATACGTAGGTACTCTTACAAACGCTCGTTCCTCTATCTACTTTAGTTAAAACGAGATACACATTTTCATAAATTATCTTATTGCCAATTTTCTTGTAGATGCAAGGGAAATGGGAAACAACACTAGGCTTTAAGCGACAGTCAAACCTTGAGCTGATCACTGCGTATTGGCCATAAAATTCTGTTCTCTTTGCACAGCCAAGATATAAAAAATAAATAATGTATATCTGTTTTGCAAAAGCAGAAATCATTTGAGAATTTAAACAAATAAAAAACAAAAGATCTGGAACTGGTTCATTCCACAAAAAATGGTAGTACTTGGCATAATTTTTTCGTGTATGTGTGTGGAAAGAGCTTGTCTCTTACAAAATAAGATCTGAAGCTTTCCTGGCGACGAATATGCTCAATTTCTTCTCGGGCAGCAAGCCAGCTGAAAAGACGGTTAGAAATCGACGGTTCGGGAGTGTGCATCTCTCCCATCATCAGGATATTTATTAAATGTTGTAACCACGAACGAAACACTGGATATAACACCAAAATGAACAAAGACAAAACACTATTAAAATTCCCATTACTGAAGAAAACACTGTTTTCAGTAAATTAAATGCCAAGTCAGGAGATGGCGTGAGTCAGGAGATGGCCAGTAATGCTTTAGGAATTAAGAAGGCTTTGGCCATTTCCTCCGAAAAGAGCACGCTTAATCGTGATGCTGGATTTCAGTTCAGCTCCTCTTGGAAACCAGCCTTAAAAATGTTAATCCGTCTACTTAAGAAGAACAGATCTATACGGCTTGATAATCAAGTTAGGTAGTTACGTTTCTTTGACCCGATTAATTTTCTATACTCACGCCATCTCCTGACCTGGCATTCAATTTTTTGAAAACAGTCTTTTGTTCAATAATGCGAATTTTGATAGTGTTTTGTCTTTGTTTATATTTGTGTTATATCCAGTGTTTCATTTGTTGTTATAACATTTAATTAATATCCTGATGATGGGAGAGATGCACATTCCCGAAACGCCCATTTCTAATCGTCTGTTCACCTGGCTTGCTGCCCGAGAAGAAATTGAGCAGATTGTCTCTTACAGTTTACCAGTTGTACAAAATTCATTGAGTATAGAAAAGACTTCTAAGGACATGCTTAGAAAATTCAAAACATACATTTTAGTTATGAGAATATCATAAACATGTCATTTTAACAGAATGTAGTTTCTAGGCCGTAGTCTAGTCAACGAATTAACATCTGATGTTAACCAATCTGGACACTTTAAACAATTAAACAAAATCAGTGTCATTGCTGATTTTGCAAAGAAAGAAAGCATCCGTCTTCCTATCAGCAGCTAAAGCTGAGCTCCTCATAATTCTTCCAAGCTGTTTGGCATCTAAATTTCTCCCCAACTGAAAAAAAACGGGTGCTAAGTACTGCATCCTCCCCTTCAGCCCGAAGGTACTTCGATAACCTCTAAATTAACTCCCAATCAAAAAAACCTACATCACCTTCATCCTACAAAATTCAATTCTAATCCTACCTGCGGTAAAACCCTCAATGGGTGGGCACGCAGCAAAAACCTTCTGGCTGTATACAGCCAGCCAGCACGAGCGAGCGAGGATCCGTCTGTACTACCGACAGGTGTGTTCCGATAAAAACTACTTTTTTGTTACTGGTTTCGTATCATAAAGTGTAATTACGCACAACAGCAAAAAATAAATATTCCCTTTCTGAAGGAACACTGTTCTCTAGGATTAATTAAAGATAAAAGTTTCGTGTTTTCTTTACTTTTAAAAATCATTTCTACTGCTGTTGTACCAGAAAAAAATAAATTTCGGGGTAAGCAATTCCCCTCAACCTGGCCCTGGTTCCTTCAAAACGTGAATGTTTAACGGTTTCTTTGGCATGTAAGTGCTCAAACGTTGGATGCCCACACCCCGTACGGCAGACTCCGATAGCTCACCGATCTCGGCGGCTCCCAGAGACACAGGACGAACTTGTGAAAAACAATCAATGCACATTGCGCAATATACCATTAATAGGGGTAGTGAAATTTAGGATTTTGTAGCATTTACACGTTTCCAATTTATCATTTTATAGCATTTCGAAAAAAGTTTGATTTGAGTTAATTTTTTAAAATTATTAATATCAATTATAAGAGATTTAAAACACATTTATGGAGGGCTATTAATGACAGTGAGTTAAAAGTGCATAAAGTGTTAATTTATTTCACATTAATATAAGTTAAAGCATTACACAGAAATATAGAACAAGCTGACAGAGTGATTTTTTTTTAATTTACATCGTCCAACGTTAAGTGATATCGGACGATGAATGAAATTGGTAAAATGATGCTCGAATGAACCCGAGGTTCTTGGAGCTTAGAGCTACCCGACATTCGTCTTCCAGGATAGCGGAAAACCCCAGAAAAACCTTTTCTAGGTAACTCACCCTGACCGAGATTCGAACTCAGGACGTCTTGAACGTGAGGCAGACACGTTAATATTTACGCTACCGAGGCGGGCATACAGGGTAAAGCATACTACACGAGACAAAAAAGATAAATCCATACTGATGTAAAACTAACACAATAAAAAGAAATTGCACAAAACTGGCCTATACCATAAGTCATAGTTTTATAATTCAGTAATACGCTGTTGAATGAAAGCAGTGTATGCAATCGTGCCTTATTTGCAACAAATAATGTAATTCACAAAATAAACACTAGACAAACGTATAATATCCATTATCCCAGTGCTAAACTTTCTTGCTTTCAGAAAGGTGTGTATTATGAAACTATCAAAATATTTGGCGCACTTCCTAATGTTCTTAAAGAAAAAGTTGATAATTTCGGTGCTTTTAAAAAAGCTGTTAGAGAGTACCTTTGCTCAAAATCTTTTTATTCTGTACAAGATTATCTGAATGACAAATTATCCTGATAATGCTTCTGTAGCTCTATAAGTAGTATTTAGCTATTCCAATGACAAATCATTACTTATAAATACTTGATGCAAGCTGAAAGTTTATTTTTAATCTATATGTATTTAATAAATAACAAGAATGGTATCCATTGCAAAAAGGTTGGGACGTACTGGCATAAGCCAAGTGAAAGCTGGTTTAAAAAGTGTTTCATTTTGTATCATATATAATTATTCCTGCTTTGTTTTCCATATTGTTGTTCATATTGCCTGTGTACTATAATATGTGTCTTATGTTAACTTTTGTACATATATATGCTATTAAACTTTATACCTCTAGACATGTTCAATGTTCACAGCCTTTTCTGGCTACAAGTGAACCTACTGAACGCAAATCAATCTAATCTAATCTATATCGTATTTCAAGATTTTGTTCTGTCATTTGAGTCCTCATGTTACAATCAAATTATATTTACTGAAATATCTTTCAGCATCTACGCTGTTAGTAGGACCTCAAATGCATGGCAGAGCAATGGTGGAACAATAAGCTAATTTAGCGGGAAGGGTTGCTTTCCACATTCCAGAAGAGTGGTTACTTAGTATACAACTTTCTAAACATGCAAAGGCTCCACAGACTCTTCAGTTAATGTTTCCAGAAGAAAAATCATTTGAAAAAATAATTACTTGGAAAATAATCCATTTCGCATTTATATCGCATTTTGAGTCAATTTTTCACTTTATCGTGCTATATCGCATTTGCGAAAAATCCCCACCCCTAACGCCTACTCCAGTTATAATGTTAAAAACAGCTGCGAAACGAGTTACCAAGTGACCGATCGACTCCGTGAAGTTGAAAATATATGTAATTGCTTCTCTGCTCTATGTAATTCTATTAACAGTTAACTTTGAAAACATGAGAACCATATTTGTAATTAATATCACACAGATACCTACATTAATCTCTTAGAAAATATAATCAGATCCAAAACACTCGATGCAGACTGTGAGTAACGATGTCAGAGAACAAAGGTAGCATAATACTGCTACATGTAACATTCTGAGAAAGCTAACGTAAGCAATTCCAAGGCACGTCAGCTGGGTTAGGCTACAATTCCAGAAGTTCTCCGTTGTAGTTTGTCGTAATAGCTGACGTTTGGAGGTTGTAAACCTATTAGAGGGATTTTTCTCTTTTACCAAGAAGTCTTATACTCAAGTATTATTTTATGATGCAATTCTAGTGGTGTATGAAAATACTACAACAAATATAAATTTATTTATAAAGAACAGCCTGCTGATCGTAATTTCACTATCAACTTGTCGGCTGATCATTGCTTGGAGTTTAGTCACGGTGAATATTGTGACTTTGTGGGTTCGTGGAATAAAAAGTCCAATTACACCACTCAAAATCTTCTTTATTTCCCCCGACTTACAGTTTAACACTTGCCAATTACACAAAATTACTTGCTGCACACAATTACAATTTACTCGTTCGTCCGTTACAACTTCACTTGTACTCGCGATTACATAAACTCCGATACTCATACACAGTTCGTACAGTCTTCCGTTTCACAATCCTTTCGTTCATTAACACGTCACTGACTAACTCTTACACCAAGAACTGCGACTGTCTTCTCGCTCACACTCACTAACCAACTGATTGACCAACTCAACCAACAACTGACTGACTCACTCTGTCTGTCTGTAACCCTCTTTATATCGGAATATCGCCGGTTTCTAGTGACCAGGAGACTGTTCCAGTAAACGAAAGATCGAGAAACAGGTGGAAGGGAAACAGACGCACAATTATGTTTCTTTCCGACCACTGGCTGTCACCACTATAAGACAAACGAGGGAGAGGTGTGGCTAACGCGGTCCTCCCCTACCTTCCGTTCCCAGCTGGTTACAGGGTGCTCCAACGCTCCTGTTACACTGCTCCTTTCTCAAAGCTGTTCGCCCCGAACAGCCCCATCGCAGCGTGCGAGGCGGTCCAGGTGTACCACCAGCATCTGCTCGGAGTCTCAGCCAGAAGTAGCGCTGCCGTAGTTTGTGAATCATTCGGTTCGCTCCCAGGTGTCCTCCTGAAGTACCGGCGTGCACTTCCTCCAAGACTTCCGGGACCTTGCTCCGGGGAAGTACCAACTGTTCTCTCTGCGCCTTCCCATCGGGTGACTCCCATACCCGGAACAGCACGCCCACTCTGGTCTTCAACGAGTCCCATTTTGCCCAGTGCGACTTGTAGGTGGCGCTCCTCGGTGCGATGTCCTCCCAGGTTGGTCTCGTCCCTGCGTCCACTTCCCTCAAGAGTGGCCCCAAGTCTGCGCCCGCCAGCTGCTCCCTCCTCAGGCCTGCGCTATCCCAGCCTTCAGCAGGCACTGCCACAACTACTCGGACTGCTGCGGCACGCTCCTTCTCTTCCACTCTTGTGCGCTCGTGGCCGTCCTGGATCTGCGATAGGACACCTCCAATGCAATGGTCGCTGGCGTCGGTGTCCACAATGAAGGCGCCACCCGGTTGTGGGAGACCCAAAATTGAAGCACTGCACAGGGTCCCCTTCGGGTGCTGGAAAGCGTCTTCGGCGTCCTCCGTCCACACATAAGGCCGGTTTTCCTCCGTCAGGCGGGTGAGGGGTGTTGCGATGTTGTCGGCCTTTTCCTCTAAATCATTAAGGCGGTCGTCTACTTGACCCTTCCGTTTGCCCAGGTTCGCGACGTCATCCCCCACGCCGGCCAACCGTTCCTCAAACTTGGCGGCGAGAGCCTCGTTCGCCACCTTCATTTCGGTAGCCAGACCGTCATTCGCTGCTCTCATTTCCGTGGTTAACTCGGCCTTCATTTGTTCCATCTTCTCGGCGATGTTGTCCCTAGCCGTCCTGATTAGTTTCAGTTCCGCGGTGATGTTGTCGTTGGCCGTCTTCATTTGTTTCAACTCGGCGGTGAGGTTGTTGTTTGCCGCTTCTGTTTTCTCTGTTAACTCGTTCATCTTCGCCAAAAGCATTTCCAATGCGGATTCCATGGCTGTAGTGTTCGGTGATGTTATCTTGCCGCTTCCTGACACCAGTGTGACTTTGTGGGTTCGTGGAATAAAAAGTCCAATTACACCACTCAAAATCTTCTTTATTTCCCCCGACTTACAGTTTAACACTTGCCAATTACACAAAATTACTTGCTGCACACAATTACAATTTACTCGTTCGTCCGTTACAACTTCACTTGTACTCGCGATTACATAAACTCCGATACTCATACACAGTTCGTACAGTCTTCCGTTTCACAATCCTTTCGTTCATTAACACGTCACTGACTAACTCTTACACCAAGAACTGCGACTGTCTTCTCGCTCACACTCACTAACCAACTGATTGACCAACTCAACCAACAACTGACTGACTCACTCTGTCTGTCTGTAACCCTCTTTATATCGGAATATCGCCGGTTTCTAGTGACCAGGAGACTGTTCCAGTAAACGAAAGATCGAGAAACAGGTGGAAGGGAAACAGACGCACAATTATGTTTCTTTCCGACCACTGGCTGTCACCACTATAAGACAAACGAGGGAGAGGTGTGGCTAACGCGGTCCTCCCCTACCTTCCGTTCCCAGCTGGTTACAGGGTGCTCCAACGCTCCTGTTACAATATACTACAGTATATTCCTCTATGGTTCACTGAGTAAATATGAGCATGATCGAAATAGAATATCCTTAGATATAAAATAAGAATGGAAAAGAATTTGGTCATTTTTCTTTTAACATCTAAGGGATTATTAAACCCTGTTAGATTAGAAAAACTAGACAAATAATAATTTTATATTAATAAGTGCATTAAATTAATAATTTAATTCATATTTAAATAAAACTTTACTATAGAACTAAACGTAGTCGGTTTTGTGCTTATAGGGCTGTTCATGCAGGAACTAAGTTACCAATTAATCATTTTAAAGCCCGGATTACGATGAACTAAATATCTAGATTGCATACATGTATTTTACACATATTATTATTGCATACATGTGACAAATCAATACGGTTTCATTTTGTTACGTGAAGATGGTATTGATAACTAGAAAATTTAATTCTTTAGCATGAATTATCAGATTCTTTTACCCTATGCTTTCTAATCTGACGCAGAAATGACAGGTTATTTCTGGGTAATATTTATCCATCACTGCGTCAGCCATCTTAAACCTAAATGCACATAAAAATGGCTAATCTGTGGTAACAACGAAATGACATCAGACCAAACTAAACGTAAATGTATAGAAATATGTTTAATAGGTTTAACTTACGTCACGCGGCAAGACATTGTAGATTTCTACGACATCGTTGACATTTCTTAGCACAACTTCGGTTCTTTTTTAAAGCGAGATATGAATAAACCACTTGCTGGAATTACGCGTTGCACTGGTACACATTTTTTTTTTTTTTTTTTTTTCGAGTGGAGGAAAAATGCATTTACGCACTAGTCCCGGGATCGGAGTGTGGGACTCCTCTGACGGAGAGAGATCCGTCAGCCCTACCCACTAAAAAACCTCCACCGGTGAGAATTCGGGAGAGGAAGTGCAGCAGTACCGCTATTGCACCTGCGGATTCTGGGAGAGGATATTGCGGCCAGGCAAAGCCTAGGCCGGGTGAGGATGGCGCCAGGACACAAGCATGACCAAGGTCCTACTTGCGCCCTTGGGAATTCAGATGTGGAATTGGTTTACGTAGTATTGTTGTGCCTCGGGACGGAGGCATCGTCTTACAAGATATCTGTGAGGTCCTGAAACATAAGGACGGTGTCATTAATTGTTAGTGCTTAAGAATAAGTTTTTTAAGATATCAGGCCCAGAGCGGCGCTGAGTCTGGCGTCAATTTGTTAGGTATTGGTTTACATGCATTCAATGTGAAAATGGATATATTTAATGTAAGTTAACTAAATAACAACCAAATATTTTGGACATATGCTCAAGATTGAGTATGGTCCACGTCATGTGAGCTAATCTTGCTAGATTATTGTTTTGTTTATACATATACAATTGAGTAGTCTTCTCATGTCCATGTGGGATGCTTTGGTCATTTTCACTGGTCCCCAGAACGACCCTTAGCAGGGACTTCCAGGGCCACTGGTCTGTCAGTAGTGTTTTTGCTAAGCCATGGCTTCTGATTAAGGTGGTACTAAGTTGTTCAGGTAATCTTGCATGTTTATTTCTGGTTCCCCCAGGCCAAGAGTTCTGTCAAACAATGAGAGCGGTCTTTTGTGTACGTCGTGTTGTGTACCGTATGCGCCTAAGTCGCGAATTAGAGGGTTTTTGTTTTTTGCCTTTCTGTCATATAGGTTATAACTGAGTAGTTTAATAAATTGTTCGATCGAGTGGAGCTTCAGTTCTTCGTGCAGCCAATAGGCTGGAGCTACTATAGGAACCTTTGCAATAATTCGTATTATTCTGTTTTGCAGTGTCTGCAGTCTGTTTATATGCGTTTTCGCAGCGTATCCCCAGACAGGGGCTGCGTACGTCAATATTGGCCTGATTAGTGTTTTGTATAGCGTAAGACCCATATTGAGTTGCAGTTGGTTATTTAAATTAATCAAAGGGTAGAGTCTGTTCAATTGTCCATTTGCTTTGGCCCTGATATTTTGAATGTGTTTTTTCCATGTGAGACCTTGATCCATGGTGACCCCTAAGTAGGTAATTTGGTCTTTCCATTCGATTCTTTCGCCATGATACACGAGAGGTGGCTGTCTGTGCCTGGGATGTCTATGTTGGATTCTTTTTGTGAAAATAATTGATTGGCACTTTCTGGAGGTTACTGTTATTCTCCATTTTCGAAACCATGGTTCAAGATCATTCAGGGCATTCTGTAGCCGCAGGTGTATTACACACGCTTTCTAGCCTTTCTGTTCCAACATTTGTTCAGATTTCATGCCGATGCCGAAACGAAAACGCTTTGCTTAATAGCTTACACAAAAATTGCACATAAATACCCCAATGACTCAAATAAAAACGAAATTAATACAAGCCACTCCGTTTCACACTTTTATGCTTTATACTAACCGCGGCGACATAACCGGTGACGTCAAACGAATAAGATCGTGGTAAAGAGACAGACCGGCTACGGCGCTAATCAAAACAGCTGAGTTTTCTAGGTCAGTGGTGGCTGGCCGAATAAAACAAAATTATAGTTGCTAATACATCCATATTTTATAAAAGAATAAATTTCTATTAAATTTGCACAAAAGACAGTTATATCGTTATTGTTCTATGTGTTATGCTATATTAATTACACTATGTTAATGTTAGTCATATTCAACGCATCGTAGCCTATAGCTATCACAAACAGGGATGCATTATTCCATAAATGACGTCTTTTAATAATAATTTACAACAAACTCGAATTACATTTAACACTTACATTTTTTTCAGTCATGTACATTTAGGTGTTGCATTCCACCCAAAAAAATGTTAATACAGAAATTTCATCGGATACACATGGGGGCTTCTGAATAAATAAAGTTAGCAAAAGGTCCGCATTTATGTATGTGAATAATATAACTCAAAAACAAAGTCGGACGGATAAAAAAAACTCGGTATTTTGAGTTCTGTATCTTCCAAAAGTTTCAAGAAAATTCTTCCATTCTTACTAGCTTTACACGAAACATTTGTGAAAATCTTTATTTTCTCAAAAACGACAGTTTTGATGGAAATATGGTGCATCAAAGTTATTTACAGATAAATAAAAATGTATATATTGAATTTTATGAAAACATGTGAAGTTCTCTTCACTCAGAAGAAATTTTGTATTACTTTCTTAGTATACATTAAGCTACAGATGTAAACAAAAACAAAAAATGTAACAGCACAAAATAAATTTGAAATTACTTTGTGGCGTAAGCCCTTTCCAAGATATCCATTACTATGGTTTTAATTATTTAGTATTTCATTTATAAAGTCCTATGCATTTTCAAAGATCCTTTTTTTGGTGATACTATAACAGAGCACAGACTTTCCAGGGCAGCATGTAGGCATATTGCATCCAATTCTTACCATTTCATCCTTTATGTCCATTTTGTCCTGTTCAAACCACTTCCACAGCAAGCTTCAGGCTGATCACCCATCCTGGCTCCTTAATACGCGCCTGATATCAGGCACCAACTTGTAAAGTAAACAGAAAAGAAGAAATTACCATGCCTCAGCATGGAAATCCTGAGATGAAAATTCAAAAAAAGTTTTGTTTAACAGTGCTATTGCCAGGATCGCATCAGCAAAACCATGTCCCAGAATTTTGTCCCAGATAGGTGTGCTTACATTCTAATAAATCTACTAATATGTTTTTTTTTTTTTTTTTTTTTTTTTTTTTTAAGAACACAAAAAGCATTGGTCTGGACCAGATCTGAACCCACAAACTTGGGTTATGTAGGCTGGCACCTAACTGAGCCACCCAGAATGATATCAGAGATTAGGTTGATTATTCAACTACAGATACAAATGGCAGGCTTGCACTTATTTTTCTGTTTATATGTTTTAAAAACTCTTTGCTCTTAACTATCATAGTGCTCTAAAAATTAAAATATATTTATAATTTTTTAGTTTGTTCTCGCTGACAAGTCATCTTATTGAACACCAGGAGTTTATATTACAGGCTGTGCCTTGACCGAGCAGTTAAGACTGCTTGACCCTCACCAAGGCAGGTTGAGTTTGATGATCCCAGGTGACTGCATGTGGGATTTGTGATGGACAGCATGGTACAGGGGGGGGGGGGGGGGTTTCCTCCGGGATCTCCGGTTTCCTCCACCAATTGCTCCATTTTCATCCTTCATTTCATTAATTTCACCCTAATTCTATCATCTACGTCTCTCACTCTTGTACCGAGCTGATCATGCATTCTGGGTTTTCTATCTGATCCAGAGCTTTTGCTCTTCAACCCGACACCTAAAGGCATAAGAGATAGAGAAAGAAAAACAATAGTTTATATTATTGTACTAATTGTGATACCATGCAGTTGATAGCTCATGGCACATCAGCAATTCTAAGGTAAGTTTCTGCTACAAAAGAAGATTTTTCCCTCTTCCTCAGTAAACAAAAATCATAATCAAGTTTGATTTTAACATTTTCCTTCAGTAGCTAATGTTCTTTGTCAGATAAATTACTTACTGTTAATGTAGCAATGACTAAGCTCTGCTAGTCATATCTGTTTTCAAATATATACATTAAAATAGTCCATAAGTTGCACAAACACCTTATACACTAGAGTAAAGCATTTTTCAAAATGTCATTCTCTTCTATATTCTTATAGAACTATTCTTAAAAATGCTCATTCTTCTAACGTAGCCATAACCCATGGCACAGCCTGTAAGCGAGCCAAAGCCTGCCAATCTGACTGCTGTCCTCATGCCCACATATGCAAGGCAGAGGTGGGCGATCATCCCAATATGGGGAAGAGATGGCTTCATAGTTAAACCACCATGTTTTTATTTTAGGTAAATTGTTGGAAATAATCACTGTGACTTAAGTACTTACAGCATAATAAGTTGCCACAAAAGGTGCATGTCTCATAGCATATGAGAACCCCTAGTGGTCTACTACGAAACATATGAGTCAGTTGGAGAATTTAATGTTATTTTGGCATGTTGGCCATAGTAGCTCAGAGGTTTAGAGCATCTACACGGAGAGCAGGAGCTCCGTGTTTCAGAGCCCGGCTATGGCATTGAATTTTTCAGACTGACTCTACCCATCTAAACCTTAGCCTACACAAGGCTAGTGAGGAAGAAATGATTATTTATTAATGTAATTGTCCTCCACTGTATTTTTTGTTTAATCTGACATGTAAATGCCATGGATGAAATAAACTGAACTTCATTTTCTCTTGCAATTAAGTTTCAGTACTAACTAGATTTAATCTGGTAGGGTATGTTTATAACAGAACTACATATCAGACTTTATGAAAAAAGTTTATTTGGCCTTAAGTAGGTATTTTGCTTTATAAAAGAGAAGAAACATCCGGGAAGAATTCTGCAAATTTGGCGGTTCCATTCATGCACTGAATTAACAACTCTCCAAATATTACACCTCCAGAATACAATATTCCACATTTGTTCACACATAAGAGAGCCAACTGTTGAAAATACAGGATGTAACAATAAAGTACAGCCAAACTATCAGGATACATTCTTTAAATGTAAAACAAGAAAATACATTACAGAGACATGGTCCAAAAACGCTTTACATATATTTTCTTATTAGCACTCATTTCCTAAAACCCTTCATAGTGTGGTAATCGCTGGAAACATGCAGGAACAAAATTGACCAGCACACCAAATATAACTTTCTGCACTGAAATACTAAAATTCCCTCTCTTTAATCTTATTAAATTGCAATTTTTAGGTTCACCGCTAGTATTTTGTGTTCCATTTGAATGAAGGTAATGTTGACATACAATTTAGTTATTACCTCACTACAAGCATCAAACATTTAGACTTCCATATTAACTTTGTAAGTCCAAGGACAGACTATCATTAACGGCCAGAACAGCTGGGCCCAACCAATAATAGCACACAACTTGTATGCATTTTTATTTTGAAGAAAGAATTTAGTTTATATTTTATTCAACTGTATTGCCACATTCTGTTCCTGTGCAGTTCTCATGATTAATACGCTACAAAGGGTTACAGTAAACAAGTTTTAACATGACCTAGGACCATTTAACACATTTTCTTTTCTACATATGTGGAACGTGTCTTGCAAGTATCGCCATACCTTATTGTTATATCCTATATCAGCAAAAAAATATATCTTTTAGCTCACTGCATTACAAATAAATGTAAATCTAGTTTGTACTTTCTTAAGGGAATTATTTATATATTTATTACATATTATAACTGTCTTACATATTATTCAAATATTGTATTCTGTATTTTTACACAAAAACTACTCTTTTCTAACACTGAAAAAGTGGCAGTCATGTGGCTGCAATGCTGGAGGTGTTAACAGTATTTATTTTGCACTAACATATAAGGAAGCCCCTAAGACCTGTTCTTTGTTTCATTTAAGACTCTTGTCTCATAATTACAATAATTACTTAAACTCTTCCTCAAATTTATTACACATACCTGTCTTAATATGATTCAATAAATTTAACAAAACAGCATTCTCTCCATCCATAACTGTAATTTAAAACCTCAAGCATATGATATAAAAAGCATGAATATAAATATACTAATCCAAGATGTTTTTCATCACACAATGGACATCACATAATAATGTTTACGTTTCATACTGATGCAAGAAATATTTTTTTTTTTTTTTACATAATATACACAAGTATGTGTTTGCTTAGAGACAGGAAATGGTAATTATTATGGATATAGTTATATATTCTGACAGAACTGTTGTCCTGAACTTACTATTCAAGTTCATGCAAACCACAATAAGCAGCCAACATATTAATAGCAAATGGATAGGTGAAAGCAAATGAAAAGAAGAAATGTATACACACTCAAACCATATGTACCTCTCTATTAATATAAAAATGAAATGAGATTATTTACATTATGTATGAAGTGTTTAGGTGAATTTTATAGAACATTATATATAGAATGTATTCAAACAAATTTGTTATACATGTTCAGCTTTGTTATTATGGTTTGAAAATACAATACTTATATACAAGACTAATTACATTTGTTTGATTACAAAAAATTTCTGAAGGGAAAGTGGAGCTATTAACTGTTATTTTATTGCTCCTATATGTTTGATTCTAAATAATATAGGAGAATTATGCACACAATCTACCTCGCTGTTACATACATTTCAACAAGTTGTTTGTATGTGCTGACATATTCATAGTTCATATCTTTAAATATTCATAACACAAGCAGGGGAAGATGTGGGTAATTCCTCAGTGCTTGAGAGACTCAAGTTAGTTTAGTTATAGCATCAAATGAGTAGTACTGCAGATAATTTAAATTCCCTATAATCCTTAAGAGACAAGTGAGAGCTTCTTTTGAAAAATATTTACTACTCTAACCTTTATTTTTTATTACAGCTTTCATTTCCATCCACATCCTTCCTTTATTTTTTCTGTTTGACTGGATGTGATTTATTGAACATTTTATAATGAGCGTTGTAATTCTGCTTATGCTTCTTATGTTCATAAAAATAAAAAAATAAAACACACTTTACCACTGAATTATTTCTACAGATGATGCCTTTCTCCATGAGCTTTCGCTGTAAATTAATTTAAACTTTTAATCCATATTGTCAAATTCACTGTTTTGTGTTTTGTATTTACAAAATAGTTGCAGATTTAACTTACGTAACTGATCATGTAACCAACTAAAATGTTCAAATAAGATATATAAAAAAAAAACTACAAGTAAACAGTTTTGAAACTAACAAGGCAGCACATATTTTGCAAATTATCTAGTTTATTCTCATTGCATTCACAGGACAAAGAAAATGAGGTTTTTATCATTTCAATAAGTATCTTGGCTACTAGTACAGCATTGGGAGGAAATGCACTGTCTTTGTTTTAGTCTCGTAGACTGTACAAACTTGTCACTGCCGAAATACTTCTGAAAACACACTTTCAGAAATACAAACACAACATGCAGCTGAAAGTGCATGCATCAGGCTGCCAAATGCACAAGTACAAAGCAAGCTTTTAGTTTATAGCTATTACTGCAATTTCACAATAAAGCATTTTAAGTGATGTTGAACAGTACATCAGGTGAGTAAAAACGTAAACCCTTTGGGGCGGGGGGGGGGGGGGGAGAGAAAGAGCAGACTCTGGAAATGTATATTTTTCTAAGTACTGTCGCAAGCACATTGTTGATTCGAGATGGTGCGGCCGACTAGTTAAAAGAGACGGCCAGTGCAGTGTGGGAATAAAAGCTAGCTGAAATGGTGGGGGGAGAGAGACGGATTTCTGGAGAGTTCTTTCTTCTAGTGCCGTCTTGATTGTTTGAGAACATTCCAAATAGTAAGTAATCTATAAAAAGGGAGCCACCGCCTGCCACTGAGTCAGTTAGTAATTGGACATGTGCGCGCAAACAGCTGTGTGAGCTGTGTTTGTGGTCGATGACCTTGCAAGTTGTATTGTGTATGTAACGTAATTCTGGACTGCTGGTGTACAAAGTGTGTTTCTATGGAAATAAAAAGCAATTTTTAGTGTTTGAAACCTGGACTTTTAATATCATGAACCCACAAAGTCACAGTACACATCGTGTCCACATCCAGTTTACAATGGTGTCATGGAATGCGTCTAATTTCGTCCTATTGAATCCTCTCACAATTAAAATAATAATGAAAATGTTCACACACCGTGTATTATTTCATATGTTGTATGCATATCCATATAGGAAAACCTTCCTTTTTTTCACACACCGAGTCTCATAGGACAAAGAAAGTACAGTAGGAGCCCAAAGTAGTGCAGTCCAAAATACTGCGGGTATGAGTGTCCCCATTAAAAAATATTGCAGTTAATTATTTTATTTGGAAATTTGAGATAAAAATATTCTGCAATATAATTTTCATCACCACACCTATTAGGGGACACTAACTACTACATTTCAGAAAAATAACAATACCACTGTTCTTGGCCCATGGCCTTGACTGTAAGTGCTGTAGGTGAACCCATATCTACTTTCTTTCTCATCAGCTCATATGTGTAATACTGATTGATGAAATTATGCACTGCGATATGAGGAAGGGGGAAGGTAGCGATTTGTTTGATTGCATCTGAGGCACAGTCCTTGCAAATTCATTTTTTCCCCCAGCATGCTACTGCAAACAAAATTAGAGCTTTTCAAAAAGGTGAGAGTACCTGTAGCAAATTTGTCACATATTGATAATTGCATAAATTAAGTGAGAGTAGAGAAATTGTTTCAAATGTACAAGCATAAATGAAGAAAGCAAAGATCTGGTTACATCAGCAGAGTTTTTCAAAAAGATTCACACAGTTTAAGTGCCTATCAGATCTCAGAAGAGTGTCAGAAAGAAGTGAAAAGAATTACTAAACACAAACAAAATGAAAATCTGAGCACATTTTTGGAACTTCAGGCAAAAAGCACAGTATTCTGAAACAAGCAGTAGATCTAGATAACCTCTACAAATGTGTCAGAGGAACAACTAAAAATTTTTATGTTCAGGAAAATGGTGGAAAGATAGAGTCAGACTGAAAAATTCAATGTCATAGCCGGGATTTGAACCACGGATCTTCTGGCTGCCGTCCAGCTGTCTAACCCTTGAGCTACTGTGGCCAACGTGCCGACATGACATTAAATTCTCCAACTGACTCGTGTAGCTCATGGTAGCTCAATGGTTAAGAGTGACTTGATGGAGACCGAGAGATCCGTCGTTCAAATCCTGGCCATGGCATTGAATTTTTCAGTATGGCTCTATTCAGAGATTTAGTGTGACAGCTGAACTAACTTCATTCACAACTTAGTTTACACTGCATGTTAAAAACAACCACTACTCCTTTGCACATTTTTTTTAATACAAACCATAGTCTATGGAATGTTGCATTCTTCACTCACAGGAGATGCAGGCTAAGTCTATCAAGATCTACAGTACAATTCTTTGGGGACACCTTACCGTTAAGTCTTTACTCCTTTCTTTCCTTATCTAACCTAAAGTTAGAGCATGGAATTTGAATTCTAGCAAATTCAATAATACAAGGAGATATTCAAACTCAGCTAACATTCTATTATTGGGACGCCAAACAGAGAATAGATGAAGTCTAAAACGCGGAGCATTAGCAAACAACTACACTCAATAATGCACAATGTAAAGATTGAAAAACATAAGGTTTATATTAAAGTATTAACATATATTTTGATATCACCGAGTATCAAGGCATGAATGGTATATAATCTCACCCCCATATGATATATTATACGAGGGCTCATCAACAAAGACAGACTGATTTTTTTCACAGATGTTTATTAGCAATTCAATGTTTACATGATCTTTTTCAAAGTAGTCTCCTCCTATTTCAATGCACTTTTTATAGTGTCTCTGCCAGTCCTTGAACATGTGCTGCAAACCATTCTTTGTTATGTCCTTGAGAATCGCCTCACTTTTCTTGAGCACCGCTTCGGAGTTCTAAAATCGAATACCCCTAAGCTTTGATTATCACTGGTGTTGAGTCATGGCTGCACCATTATGATCCTGAAGGAACACAAGCTAGCATAGAGTGGAAATTGCCAGGTTCTCCAACACCAAAAAAGGCAGAAGTTGTTCCGCCTGCAGCAAAAGTGATGATCACATTTTTTGACTGTAATGGAATGATTTACCAGCATGCAGTTCCCCATCACACTACTGTTACAGGAGCATACTACAAGTCAGTGTTCGCTATACTGAGGAAGCACATTGCAAAGAAACGACCAGAGCTTTCTCGTACTGTGTGACGACTTCATCATGACAATGCATGGCCTCACGTCGCAAATCAAGTCATGCAGTTTCTGGCTCGATTCAACATTACCTATGTACCACATCCACCTTATAGCCCCGATCTTGCACCCTGTGACTTTTTTATTCCCATCACTAAAGGCAAAGCTTAGGGGTATTCGATTTGAGAACTCTGAAGCAGTGCTCAAGAAAAGTGAGGCGATTCCCAAGGACCAGACAAAGAACGGTCTTCAGCACGAGACGCTATAAAAAGTGCATTGAAGTAGGAGGGGACTACTTTGAAAAAGATCATGTAAACATTGAATTGAAGTAATAAACATCTGTGAACAAATATCAGTCTCAGTCTTTGTTGATCAGCTCTCGTATAGATCCTTCTGGGCCTCTTGGCATTTTTCATCCTGCCCCAAAACATTCAGTGGCTCTGAGTAGCAAAAAGTGTTTGAATAGCGGATTACTATGTTTTGTGTATTCAAAATAAAGATGGTCTTTAAATGTGTAAAAATATAGCTTCTACCACAACTACACCGTTGATTTTGAATGAATATATGAACTAAAAGATGTACGAATGTCACAGACACAGCTTGCCATATAACCTGTTAAATACAGAAGTATATTGCATCATTCCATTGCTACTATAGTAGAACTGCCTAAACTAGACACCCTATATACCAGGAACATGGACAAATGGAAAATAAATATTGAAACAGAGCACTTCTCTATGTTAAATTATACTAAAACTGGAAATCTGAAAACCAGAAAACATTGAAATTTTCTGGAAACAGTAAATAATCTGACTAAGCATATAATTATATGTGACATACATAGCTTTAAGCTAAACTTTTTAAAGTGGCAGATATTAATTTTAATTAATTTTAAATGTGACTGTACTAGTACCAAAGATTTAAGTACCATTTGTATGAGATTTAACTTAACAAGTCATGCAGAGACAGACAAACTATCATAAAAATTTCAATTATTATATGAAAGTTTGAAATAAAATCATTGCTCAAAATAGGTTTGAGCCTATTTTTTATTTACATACTTATTTTTAACTTATCCTTCAAAGTAATTTTATGCAATCACATTTTTACTTTATTTTGTATTTACAGTACATAGAGCAAGTACTGAATTTCACCAAAAAGTTCAATGCTGAGATTAAGGTCAGTATCTTCCAAGAATGTGACATATTTTAAAAAATTCCCTATCCCAAATTACCCTTTATGTTAAAATTTTTTTCAAAATTCCTTATTTTTTCAGGAAGGCTTTAATGACTTTGATTAAATTACCATATATTTAAGATATTTTAATCATAAAATAGAATTATCTTGAATTTTTTTACGAACACCCTCTACAGTCCTCTTCATTCTGAAATGTATAGCTATAAACCACAAGAGATAGGCAAAATCTTATTACGTAAAAAAAGTAGATTTTGTTAAAGTACACACATTTATGTTAAATACAATTTTATGTAAGGTGTTACCATTTGAGGCCGCATCTTGGCCGAGTGGTTTACCCGCTTGACTCTCCCCTAGGATGGGATACCAGGCAACTGCAAGCAAGATCTGTGGTGGGGCACATTTTCTCTGGGTTCTCCAGTTTCTCCCACCATCATTTCATCAACTGCTCCATTATCATCTTTCCTATCATTCCTTTTGCCCTCATTCTGTCATCCACTTCCCTCACTCTCACACCAGGCATCGGGCTCATCACCCATGCTGGGTTCTCTATCCAATCAAGAGTTTGGTTCCTCAACCCGATCTTAAGGGACAGAGGAGCAAGAATCCCCTAACTCCACGGTAAGTGGTATACTAGGGAAAGTTAACGAAGAAGAAGAGTTAACCATTTCTGAGATATTTCTTGTTACTAATTTGAGTTGATTTGAATTATAGATTTCTTAAACAGAAATTTCATTTATTCCTCCCCCTTTCTGGCTGCAAAAAATGATACGTAAAAGCCATCACATAGCAAGGAACTCTTAAAAGATTTGATTGTCACTTGAGCCTATTGCATTCCCTTATTCCCATTGTATATACCAGTTGTAATAAACCCTTCTTTCTCTATGTCCTTTATGCCCTCGCAGGCATCGGGCCTGTAATAAACCCATTTCTACTAATACCTCTCAATTAACAAGTAGCAGATAGGGGAATAAGCATCTGTACAATTAATTTATAGAAAAGTCATAAAATCATTCCATTGTAACGCATTAAGGTTGTTTAAGTTAATTGAAGGAAATTAATCGTTTATTCACACTAGCCGTATACAGGCTAAGGTTTTGGATTTTTTAAGGTTTTGGTTTTGGTTGGTTATGATACCTCAATGGGTAAGAGCGACTAGATGGAAACCAGGAGATCTGTGGTTCAAATCCCGACCATGGCATTGAAGTTTTCATGTTGACTCTTTCACATTAAAGTTGTTTTTTTAATTGTGTTTTTTCTTTTGTTTTGTTTTGTACTTTGTCTTTTTAAAATACAACCCTTTGTGAAATGGGTATGAATCAAATGAAAATGGATAAATATAACTAAATGATGGTGTTCCATCCTGTAATTACAGAAATAATGTTTTCTGATATATTACCACACTTGCTACAGAGTCGTGCTTTGGTTCCCTGCCACAGAATTCGCCTGGAGATTGATCCTACTCCTGGGGGTTACATATTTTAACACCTGGATAGGACCAGTGGCCACTCAGATTGTGCGAAATTGAGAAGCTATGCTAGGTAACAATCCCTGGTCTAGAAAGCCAACATTGCAGTTGGAGATGCTGTGATGCTAACCACATCTCCTCTCCATATCTGTCTTGCACATGTGGGCATGAGGCCAGCAGTCGCACTGGCAGGCTCTGAGCCACCATCAGGCTGTTAGGCTACACTAGGCTGTTACTACTACACTTACCTTTCCTGATTCTAGTTTAAGGTTTGGCTAGTTGTGGCTATTTTGCATCTACATTAATTGATGGATTACATTCTTAAGGGCTGCCAACGTTTGAGCAAAAAATGTAAAATGACACATAAAGTAAGTTAAGGTGAGCATAAGCAGTCCGGTCAAAGCAAACTGCGGTATGGTTTCACGATTTACTCAAAGTTAAGGTCAGCATGTGTATATGATTTGTATTCATATGAAAAGTATACCAATAACCAGGCATCTGCCACATCTAACATATTCTTGCAGATTACACTAATGTTGGTTGGCAGTTTTCTCTGCCTGTATAGAATGGCGTAATTTGCTGATACATTGCAATTATTTTGCTGATGATCTTTAACTGGGCAGGTTGGTATAGTAGAGCTTTCTAAATTATTTGCATCTCCTTTAAAAGCTGCTATTATATGCAATTTCATTCCCTAAGTTATCATTCTTTTACCAATTTCAGTGCCATAGCCAAGATTTGAACCATGGATCTCCCGGTCTCTGTCCGGTTGTTCTTATAACCATTGAGCTACCATGCCAGCATGACACTCAATTTTTCAACTTAATGTCATACTGGCATGTTAGCGCAATGGTTAACAGCAACCAGATGGAGACTGGGAGATCTGTGGTTCAAATCCCAGTTACGGTATTGATATTTTCAGTCTGACTCTACCTATCCAAATCTTAGCCTACACACGACTAGTGTGGAAGAAAAGTATGGTACTTATCCAAAGTTCTTAGGTAAAGGAGATTTCATAAAATAAACAGAACTGAATGGTTCTTGATTTTTTAAAAACCAAACAATGTTATATATAATATACACTGTATTTAAGGTGCTAGAATTTGAACCCTGGTCATTTGAATACAAAGCACATATACTATTGAGCAGACAGAGTTTTGTTGCAACAGGTCCATTAACTGACATGAAGGTAGTTTAAAAGTAACACAATTGAAGGATGCATCATGTGGACTCTTGCTTATTCTGAAATGCTGTAACATTTATTGCCTAAAACAGCACACTCAACCATTTGTTTCCACTGCTGAAAAGCAGATTCATTTATCTCCTCAGCAATGGTAACTTAAGTTAATGCAGGCATTTCAAACACACTGTATTTTTAACAAAATTCTCTGGAATTATTGTAATAAACACAAATATTAAATTTTAGACATGTTTTACCAAATAGTAGCATTTAAAAAATAAATGCCTTGTTACTCACCAAAAACACACAAACATTATTTACATTTCCAGAAACGTTTGAACATGTTCATACATTCTTATGAGTAAGGACTATGATACAATGAAGCACAAAATTAATATAATTCAGAGTCGAACTAGTACTCGATGCTCCATATACTGCTATTGTTTACCTAGAATATGTTTCGATAGGACCTTACTAACTTCCTTACCTGAAGTTGACTGTTGAATTTTGATTTACTAAACTCCTTGGAGGCAATAGGGGCATCTCTGTTAGTATCTTGATGAACTTGAAGTTCAGATTCTCTTCAAAGGTGGTGTTACTTTTAGATAAATGTATTTCTTGTTCTGTATCATAGGGTCGCGAGCCCATTGTTGATTGAGGTGGCATGGTGAGGCATTCAAAGGGACGGGCAGTCAGTGCGGAGATGAAAGCTCGTTGAAATGACAGGGGGAAAGAGACAGATTTCTCGAAAGTTCTAGTTCTTTGTTCTAGCCGCGTCTCGATTGTTTAAGAATATTCTGGAATGTGAGTAATCTATAAAAAGAGAGCCTGTCTGCCAAAGTGAGTCAGTCGGTTGTTGAACTCGCGAACAGCTGGTGCGCTGTGTTGTGGTCGTTGACCTTGCAAGCTGTATTGTGTATGTGACGTAAATCTGGACTGCTGGTTGATAAAAGTGTATTTCTACGGAAATAAAGTGCAATTTTTGGTGCTTTTAACCTGGACTTTTAATTCTACGAGCCCACAAAGTCACAATATTAAGAAATGCATATATTAAAAGGTGTTCAGGATCCAACTGCATTAAAGAAATATGAAGGAAAACTGTTCTATTCTAATACCACCTTTGAAGAGAACCAAACTTCAAGTTCGCCAAGATAGCAACAGAGATGCCCCTATCAACTAAATTAAAATTCAACAGTTTATATTACCTGAGGATCTTAAGAAGGTCCTATCGAAATATGTTCTAGATAAATACTAGCAATATATTCAGCATCAAGTTCTAATCTGACTCAAAATTATATTAATCTTCATACATGTTTACAATTCAAGGACTCTGCAACACTAAGCATTTTACACAATTACTTTTTTGATTTTAACAATTAGTTGGCTGAAAAATTTATGTAATACATGTTCAGGTAAGATAATTTATTTTTTATGGATGAAAAATGTTACTGTAGCTTATTCTGTATGATTACCATGCTCATTATCTGGTTTTTAAAAAGAAACTCCACGGACAAGCTCTTGAGAAACATTTTAAAACTAATATGCTAATTTATAACATTTGTACAAAAACTTTTGAACTTATAAACTGTAATTTAACACAAAAAAATCTGCAATTACTTACAAGAAACTAATAGTGGCAACCATTTTATTTTTTGTCTTGAAAAAGCATACACTGTTTGTCATCAACAGACCAAGGAACAAAGCAGTTTGCAACTTATTACTGTACAATGATTGCATTTCATTAAAAACAATTTAAAAATTTAAAAACCTAAATATTTCAAATTGTGTATACAGAATAATTCTTTATATTCACATTTTTTAGCCCATCAGAGCTATCTGCTGATTATATTACTCATTTTTTGTGTGCTTATATACATCTTTATACATAACTTCTCTTAAAGATTAATCTTACACCAAGCCGTATAAAACAGGGTTTTAATTTCCCCTTGTAAGGCTGGAAAATGTATTTAAGTATATTTCATTATCTTAAAACAGCTTTAAAAATTCATGGTCACATTTACTAAATTACATAGTAAAATATACTTAAAAATTGGAAATCTAACAGTAACAGTTAAATGCAGCTGTTATATATTATCTATTTCCATAGTAACCTTAATTATTAAAGACTGAAAATGTATGTAAAAGCTATTGTCAGTTATTTTATTTTTACTTTGTAGTTTTTAACTCCCTTGCCTTATTTGCAGAAGACAGAGATGAATGCATGATACCAGAAAATAAATGTTAAAATCTAATGTTTATTATTTGGCATTACATTGCCAAGTCCATCCAAACTGTAATAATCATATGCTCGGTCTATATACATAAAAAGCAAGCTGACATATTTTACTACTGGACGGCTTAAGAACCCAATGTCATTTCCCAACTTCTCAGCAGATGCACTTCCTACCTCCAGCTGTTTTAAAATAAATATGGAAACAAAATGCTGACATAGGAATAACAAACTGAACCGACAAATGACAAACATTATACCAAAGCACATAAAGCTTAGGTTAATTAGTAACTACAGTCTGGCCGTTGTATCTCCAGCTCTGACGTTTTGCGACTGCAAGAGGTGGAGGAGGAAGATTAATAGTACCAACATACAGTACTGAGCAATTGAAAATATATCCTCAAAATTATCTTTAGAATGAAAATATAGTACTATATTAGCTTTAAAACACTGAAATCCAACTTGCAATTTCATTATCATGAACGACATTTATTACAATGCCACTCTACTCGAATATTTCGTTCACACCTTTCACACACACTAACTGCATCTGTTGGTAGTACTGGGAGTCTCTACATCCGCTGTTGTGGTCAGGAAGTTAAAACTCTCTGCTAACGCCAACCAACATTGTCGCTGCTAGGTGTGTCTTCCGAACCCAACACTGTGTTGCCAAGCTAAATTTGTTTGATTCACGTGGCTTTAGCTGCTTGCGCTGGTGAACTTTCTTTGCTATATTTTGCGTGCGTGAATTCCGATTTTTAGTGTTCGTAAGTCCCATTATTATTGCTATTAAAATAATATTGCTACTGCTTCGTGAAATATGCAAATGTGTGAAATATTTAAAATACGCATTGTTCCTCTGCTTGAAATTCCCGCTAAAGAACTGGCAACAACCTGCTTCCCCCTCTCAAAAGAAATGTCAGAGCCGGAGGAAGAGCAGCCAATCTGTAGTGAATACACCAAAGAATACAAAGCAAGTATGCTTATGATTCACTATTTATATAAGCTTAAATTCTTTTTATTTACAATAATTCATTTCCTGTAATATACAACAATAATGCACTATCTTAGCATTTACATTTAGTTAAGTGGGAAGCAAAACAAAAATCAAAATATTGCCAATTCTGTGGATTTTGCTTCTAATTTAGGTTGGTAATTACCATCATGAATATGCAGTAGTGAGAAGATGGTTGTTTGTGGTTCTTAGGTCTTAATTTTCTTATAAAAAAATGAAGTAAATAAAAAGATATTTTAGATTTTTAGACTTTAAGATAAAAAGATATTTTCTTATATGTTGCTAAAATGTTTCGTTTAGCCACAAAATTATATGAAAGGTCTTGATTCCTGTGTGTCTATTGCAGTCAAGTCGCAGGCTTATGCTTGGCAACCCTGCGACATTGGCATGCGTTTAGAGTGGAAGGTCAGGAATGTATACAATAAAACTACCTGCAGCAACACTTGGAACAGCAACAGGTTTTATTAGCCCTTCAGATGCATCTAATGCATTCAAACTATGGCAGTATACAAATCAAGAGTATGCTTCTGGCTTATGGCAAAACAGACTGGAACATTAATGAAGTGCAGCACTTTGAATAAGTTTCCCATTAGGAGAACTCCAAACCCAAGAGTCATAGCGAAGAGTCCAATGGAGTACGTTTTGAGCATCTACTGTAATTAGACATCTTGTTGATGTTGCAGCTATTGATCATTAATAAATTTCCTGTTTAGCAAATAAGTGACTGATTTAATTTTACATGATTACACCTGAATGAAATATTTCTATAATTAATAACTGAATTTGCTATCGTTGGTCATCATTTCATCAGCCTATATATTATGTGTAGCTTTTGCGCAGCTTTTAGTTTAGATCTTGTGAATCGGATTGAAAACCACCCCACCCCTCATTACTACCAGTAGCTGATAACTGGCATGTGGCAAACCGGCTTTCAAGCGCTGGCCTTGTTTAGACTTTCACCTGTTGCAGGTGTGAACGTATGCCTGGCTGCAAAACATTAACATTAAGCTCTGAAATCCTGCTCTGTTGCCAGACTGTGCAGATAACTTATTCAGTAATTAAATTTAAATTTAAAGGGAGTTGATTAATGACACTAAATAACACTTACTTTTAAATTTTCCTGGAACAAGATTACATGTTTGAAAATAAGCTTTTTAAAGTAATTTCCTATTCACACATGTATGCTATACTACAAAACATTAAATTGTGGCTTTCTGGATTATTCGTATTTGTTGATTATTCATGCATCTTCTCCCCCACATTACCCCAAATAATTGAGAGCATACTATGTATATGTATGTAACGATGTTAAGTAATGGATGCAATATTACCACTGTAATGGGGCAAGCTGGAAAAGAAATTATTATAAAAATAACAAAATTAAAAAACATGTTAATTTGACTATATCTCAAAAACATTCAAATTTTCATAAACTTCTTCCTGATTTTAACTGACAACTGTAATTACCAGTTGTCATTCACAAATCAAAATAAAAATGAGATTAACAATTGTGATCATGTCTGCCACTTGCCTTGCAATGTTGGGCTTCTCTAAACATCTTCAATTACTTTCTAGTTTAGACAAATATAATAATTTGTAACTTAAAACTTCACTTATCTTATAAGAAATGACCATTAACAGACCATTTTTGGTCATTTAACCATGAAATAAATCCAGAAGTTAAATTATTAAAACAATTAAATGGTCCGATAGATTTAATGGTTTGGGAAAATATATTTATTTTAAAAAATAAACATAGCGTAATGAATTTTGAAACACCGGCAGTCGATTTTGTTTTCAAGTTTGATTCATTTTCAGATTTTGGTAGTACTAACAAGAACATACTGTCATGTAGCGATTTTAACACTGACGACAAGTTTGTTTGTGATCCTGGCTGATGATGTGGAGGAATTTTCACGAAATTGCTCTCCTGTTCAATTTATAAGAAAAGTTTCATCATTTCTTATAAGACAAGTGAAGTTTTAAGTTACAAATTATTATATTTGTATATTCCAATGAGTGAGGATTATGATACAATGAAGCACAAAATTAATATAATTTTGAGTCGAACTAATATTTAATGCTTCACTTATTGCTAGTATTTCCCTAGAACACGTTTCGTTAGGATCTTCCTAACATCAGCTGTTGTCAAATTTATTATATATCAAATTTCAAATTTATTTCATACAGTTTATCATACATATGACTAATGGACGTTGGTTTGGTGAACTCCTTTCACCAATTCACCAAACCAACGTCCATTAGTCGACAACAGATGATGATGTTAGGAAGGTCCTAACGAAATGCGTTCTAGGTAAATACTAGCAATAAGTGGAGCATTGAGTACTAGTTCGACTCAAAATTATATTATATTTGTATATATTTGTTTGCTTCACTGCTAATAGCTTCATATCTTACGTATTTATTACTTTCAAGTTATTTGCCTCTTTTTTTCAACCCAAAGAAAACAGAAGTCCTGGCAACTGAAAGGTATAATTGAGCAGTGAAATGTATAAAAAAGCCTTTATACCATTAATCTGTAAAACCTAGAGGTAACACTGTTTACTTTCAAGAGCCAAAACAAATAAACAAGACATTTAGCTTATTCAGGTGCTCAAAAACTATTAAAACAATTTTTAGTAATAAATATTACAAAATAACAGAATATATGCTAAAAGACTATTTATAAATAACTTGTTATTGCTTAATGTAGTTTTTTCTAAAAAAAAATATCATAACACCATTTATACTGGTGCAATTTAAAACCATTTTAACAAAACTTCCTTCACATACTACTCATGATAGCATTCATTTTCTGGTAACATACAGCTGTTTCATTGTTGAAGGTTAACAATCCTTTTTAATTCAAACTATAAAACGCTAAAGTTTCAACTACCCCAATCTGTGAATAAACAAATGAAACACATCATTTTAAACACTGACATTTTAAAAGATAACAAGGAAGACGGAAGCAATGTTTGGGTTTGTATCATCCTGAATGAACCTGCAAGATATATGACATCATATTCCTTTTACTGTCATTAGTTTATTCTTACTACGACACATTCTTCCAAAGCACTGCAGGACATTAAAAAGGATTTCCAATGTCACTGAATGATACTCAAATTTTACCTGAAGGTATGCTTAAGCTTTGTTTCTATATTTGTTTTATGTGCTTTGTGATTTTAATGCATGAAAAAGCAGAATAAATTAATAAAACAAAAACCATATTGTTCTGTAGCATTATACATAATTTTTAAGACTTTTAATACATAATAATTAACCAACATGATATGATAAGCATACAATTTTGCATAGGTCTATCTTGCATAAAGGAGGTGTTTTTATTTAAAAGGATACATTCTTGCATTTCTCAAAGAATGAGAAAGCTGCAGAGAGTAATTAAGTGTCATTCCTCCAATTACGGAGGAATTTAGTAACAGTGATAGAGTCGACATGAAAAATTCAATGCCACGGCTGGGATTTGAACCACGGATCTCCTGGTTTCCGTCCAGTCGCTCTAACGCACTGAGCTACTATGGCCAATGTGCCATCCTGGACGGAAACCAGGAGATCCGTGGTTCAAATCCTGGCCGTGGCATTGAATTTTTCATGTTGACTCTATCAAAAACCTTAGCCTATATACGGCTAGTATGAAGAAATGATTAATTTCCATCAATTAACTAAAATTAGTAACCGTGACATTGAAATTAATTGAAATTGGTTTTTAAGACTTCATCACTTACATTTTTATATTATTGAGGGACTAGTTTTGGAAGCTGCTGCTTCTATTTTCAACCTTGAAGGTCCGATTATCAACTGTTGTCGTTGCTGTTGCCAGAGTGAAGACAGCAGATGACAACAACAGACAATAGTCAGACCTTTGAGGTTGAAAACGGAAGCAATAGCTTCCGAAACAAGTCCCTCAATAATATAAAAATGTAAGTGACATTGTGTTAAAACAAACAAATAGTTTTTTCAATTCAGATAGGAAGTTTACAATATGACGAATAAATTTGAGTGTACAAGGGAATGGGAAGCAACTGCGTGATTTAAAATACCTGTAAGGTAATTAATGACACCTTGCAATTTTTTTTCTCTCTCTTATTTCAGTGTCTTGAAGACAATCTTCCTGCAACACATCTCCATCAGTGAGAGAATTAACAAGGGAGAAAATATAGAATAAGAAATTGTTTTTAAATGATGGCAGTGAGATAAGTCTACGTTTGAAAGTACAAAAATCTGTTATCTTTGGCAGTGTGATGGTATAAGGTGTTAACAGTCCGCAGGCTTTTCTTCATTCCAAACAGCATTGACTGCAGATGCAAGAAGAAGTGGACAGCCATCAACAGTGTGATACCAAGAATGTTATGGTAACGAAGGCACTGTGCAATGTTAATAAACTAACGCACAAGGCTTTTTCTGAGAGTGGACCCTTCAGACACAGTGTGGACACTGTTGAAAAAAGGGCTCAATTTGAATTTGGAACCTCATCGCACACATAAGTTGTCCAGGACTGCAACGGCCATGATTATTATGAAAGGAATAATAGCATGGCAACAGCCCATTAACATCATTCAGAGGATGAGGCAGTTATCCATATTTGTGATTTTGTGAATTGACATAATTGTCATTATTTGGTGGAACACAGCCCAACACTGGAGAAAACGAGAAATTGACACAAGGTGACTGTATGCTGTGCAATGACTTCGGACTGTATTTCTGGTTCTATCCTTTAACAAAACACAATGATCACTATCTCAACATGTTGTAACAGGATGTATGGCTATTTGTCTCCCAAAGGTGTAATGCTGGAAATGTTATTTTTCAGTAGCACAAGCATATCACGCACATATCACGCTTGACTGGCTGAATACATTACAGGACATTGGTTCAGACAATAAGCATCAATAAATGGCTTCCCAGATCTCACCCATGTGGTTTCTTTCTGTAGGGATGGGCTAAGTAAGAAGTCTAAGAACAAAACTGGTTAGTGATACAGGCGCCTACATGGTGCTTTAGTGTGTCACGATTTGGAGCACTTATTTTGTGTAAATTTAACAATTTGTTTGAAACTGGACAACGATTTCCCACCCACTCTGTATATTAATAAAGTAGCTAAGGAGGAATCTTATGCTAAGCATACATTACGTTGGAGAGGCATGTAGACTGGCTCAGAATACCCTACACCAAGGCAGACTGCAACCAACCTGAAAAGTTCTAAGACTTTTTGCAGGTGGCAATGTACCACTGCACCTCACCCGTCTAATTGTATTGGAATTCAAAATATTCAAAAAACTTCAAATGTATTTGAAGTACATTCATAATCCCAAATCCTAATCACAACCAGCTTTCATGTACATTCAATTTTGGTGAAACCCACTGCTTTGCAAAGTTTCTCAGCAGATCATAAAAAGCCAGATTATGCTAAAAAAATCTGATTTGTTGCACTCACAAGACTTTCTCTACTCTCGTACAAACTACATTTATAAATCTCATCGTCAACATATGTCCAACTCAGTGATTCAGAAACACCCTATAAGTAATTTGGTGACAAAAAAAGAATGGTGCAAAATGGAAAATCTGGCTGCTCTACAATATTACTATGTGTGCAGCAAGTAAACAATTGAAAGTAAAGCTCCAGTTACATTAAAAACAATTTTCCAACAAGAAATCACCCAGCTTAATAATTCTAAATAAAATTTACAACAAATATGCCACTGACATTGGACTTACGAAAACAATCTTGCATCAGATTTGTAAAGTTTAGCCAAGAATTTTAACAAATGCTTTTATCAATTAAAACTTTTATTCCTGCTGGTACAGCAGTATCATAATAGCATCTGTGAACAATGTAAGTAAATATGTGCATAAAGAAGGTAGAAAATAGCAAGACAGAACAGCTTCAAATTGATCAAATAAAGTACTAGAGCAAAGGTAATAAAGTCTTCCGGGGAAGGCCGCGTGATGGTTGTTTGCTGATGCCAATGTTTCGCCCTACTATGTATGGCTTCTTCAGGGCTCCTCTTCTTGACAGCACCGCAGGACAGAAGCCCTTACATAGTAGGGGGGTGCATATGAGTCACCCATGTTGCCATATGTAATGGTCGTTTCAGTAACTGCAGTGATAGGTATTATGCATGGGTGAGTGCATGCAGCCTTCCCCGGAAGACTTTATTACTATGGACACCGGCCGCCGAAGCCTACGCAGTGAAATCCTAGAGCAGCTCATGCAACATCAAGTATGTTGTACACATGGCAAACTGATCATTTTTTAAAATGGACCCATTTTTAGTACTTTCATGGTAAACAGATCCACTACCAGAGCAGATAAACAGTTCAAGCCCCTCTTCAGGCCCTGCTTGCCTTCTTGTGGTGAGTAGGCAGACCAATTATAATGGATAGTCAATAGCTTTTATGCCCACAGTATACAAACAAAGCTCAATCTATACCTTGTTTCACGTAAGCTTGCCCAGGATCTCTTAACGGTCACGTGACCTAATCACCTCTCATTGGTTGCTGTTGTGGTAATGACTGTCGTGCGGTAAAAATTAGTTCGTTATTTAACATGGTGATATATCATTATATGTTGGAAGAGAATTGTCAAATTTATATTTTCGTAACTGTTTTAATTAAATATATTACGCAACAGAGTTGATTTATCTGAAATGCATGTTAATTCTTAAACAAAGTAAAGAGGAGGTTCCTTTGCTCTCAAGCACATGGCACGATAGCATGTGATTTAGCGGTAGTGGTGACATTTGTTTATAAGACTTTTATCACTGACCTTGTTTTGAACTGGATTAGTCATGCATCGCCATTCGAAAGTGCGGGAGCTAAATTATTTTATTGATCGTTTATTGCGCATGTATTATATGTATAATGGCAGAGTCTACCGCCAGTTTTTCGCTTAAGTATCGCAAGGATAATTATTTACAAACAGGCGAAAAAGAATGTGTTGCATGTGTTTAATGCACTCACAGAGAAGAATCCGTCTTTGTCAGTGAGAGAAGTCGAACAGCTGGGCTCTGAAGTTACAGGTGTGAGTGTTAGATCCGTAGGAACATCGCGACATGAAATTGAGGAAACAGGAAAACTTACCACTCCAGGCAAAAGCAGGAATAAACAAAAGTGCGTGCTCGGAGAAAATACGTGAAAAGTGTTGTGCGTCTTCATGTGTGTAGTTTTTCTTTAGAAACGAACTCCCTAACATAAGTAACATTTCGTCTGTTGTAAATGAGGATGCAGATTTACCAAATTTCAGCAGATTGCTTATACAGCTGGGAAAAAAGAGGCAAGAAATATGTGCTAAAAGACAGAGGTGATATTGCTGTGTGGCGAAGACGCTATTTGACAACCACACTGCACCGAGATACAAATCGCTAAATATACACGAAGAACACAGGAAAAGTAAAGTATGGTGTGACACGACTTTTAAGACTGAAAGACAAGCATTTTTGAAAGGTATGTGTGCTGGTTTAAAAAATTCCAGTGGAAAAGGCCGAAGGCCTTTCATTATAAACTCTTTCAGTTTCATTGCTCAGCCATTCTGTTTCAATTTGCTCAGTTCATTATAAACTTGTATTTTTGCATGCCTTCATATCCTTATTTGTATGATTTTTGTATGATTTTATTTATCTTACCGGCAATTATTACGAAATGTGACGGGAAGGCACCGCCTATGGCGTATGACGCGAAAGCATTAGCCAATTAGGGCGAGGGGGAGGGTTGTTGAACGCGGAGTGCTACATTTCAGCCGGGCAAGGTTATATGAAACAGAGTATAGATATAGGTTCCTTTTTGAAAAATGATCAATTCATCCTCCAGTAAAACATGCTAATTGTTGGTGTTGCTTTGCATTACCCTATAGATAATATTTCCTTAAGTTAGTTTGGTTATAACTTCCTCTTTTACCAAGAAATTGGCACAGGTGGTACTGCATGTGACACACATTCAGGAGATTAGGTCCCCATCAGTTGCATATTTTAACTTGGGTTTTCCATGGTTACCCTGTCATTTAAGCTCATTCTTATACCTGGCTTTCATGTTCCCATCATTCCCTTCTCATCGATTTCAGGATTCTAGGACCAGACAACAATGTTTGGTGGGTTGCAGCTGGCATCGTTCCGAATCAGCCCAATCAGAGCCTGCCTCTGCCATGGGCCCTTGGTGGTAGTTTACCACCAAGAGTCAGGGCCTTGTGTAGGTTAGGTCAAGTGACACAGGGTGTGTTTGCACTGGAAACAAGGGATCCTGCCAATGCTTGCACCTATTGCCATACAGATCAGGTCACCCTTTGGGTCTCTACCCTCATCCTTCCCTCCTATGGGTGGCAGTAGGGCCTTCTGGTCTAAGTACATATATACCTTGGTAATCTGGGAACCTCTCTGTTGTCTATCTACCTTTTGCTTTTACCATCTGTTTTGCCTTAATGTCCGAACATAGAAACTCACATACCTCACATAACGCTGGAGAACTGAAGTAAACAGTAAGTTGTGGAGAGAATTTGTTGATAGTTATTTCGTTCTGCTCTTTTTATATACGCATCAATTTCTTGGCTGATTCTATACAGTTATAATTTCAGACAGCTATTTAAGCAATGGCAATTTATACAGAATCAAAGAGTGTTCTATGGCACAGAATACAAAAGATTAGTGGCTTAAAACTTTACCACAACCAAAATTTTCAAACCTTATTTTCCTTCCCAAATCAAATAATCTGTCCTGTATGTGATTACACATTTTCAAATCTTTCATGTTAATTTTAATAATACATCACTGATATTCATTCCAATTTTAATGTACGTCTATAGCATTAACTTTTGCTCTCACTTGGTTGTTATTTAGTTTTGCTTTAGCAGTGTTTGGTAGAATGTGTTGCCTTAAGTTACCATGTATATTTATGGTTTTTAAAATGTAATTTTGAACAGAAATCTTTTTCATGTTTTTAACTTATTCTTAGGAAAATATAGTACTGCAGATTATACATAAAAATGCAAGAAATGTAACTGATGTCAAATTCCCAAACATTTACCAAGAATGGCCTTATATAACTATGAATTTGAGGAACAAATACATGTGCTTGAGAACATTTTCAATTGCAACTAACATTATAACCTATGCTTAATGGAATGGAATAACAAATACACATGAGGTACATATTAAACATACAATTCTATTTGCACAGCCATTCAATGTCACATATTTGCATGGTTACACAGTAACTTTAAAAGCCATGATTTAGCTTTATATTATGCTTTCGCAAACACTCAATGCATCACTTTACTCATACAAAAATATTTTGCCTTATAACAACTTGCTATCAAAAACCAAATCTTCCACATGGAGGGAAACAAAGTTTCATTATGCAATCAAAATTATCTAAACTGAATGTCTAACAAAGGTGCAAAAACAGTGTGCACCTAAGAAATAAATTCTGTTTCATTATTAAATAAATACACAAGAAGAAAGCCAAGAACAAAATGCTGACCTTCATAAATTCTCAATGAATATTTAAATAATAAAAATGCACTGCATTTTTTCAGAAAAACAGAGAGAGAAGTTTATTTTTGTGTGACTGTTTAAGTTCAACACTTAATTAAAACTAACTGCACTACAAAAGAATAATATGTCAGGTGTGTACCGGATAAACTGCAAAGGCTGTGACAACTTTTACATTGGAAAAACAAAAAGGAACTTGAACATTAGGCTTACAGAGCATTTTAGGAACATCAGGAACAAAGGAATAGATAAATCGGTGGTAACATATCATTTTTGGAAGGAGAATCATGATATAGACTGAGAAATCCACTAATTAAAAAGTGTCCAAGGTTCAGCTGCATTAACCACGTGGGAAAAATCTTCATAAAGAAATATGAAAGGAAATTGTTTAATTTTGACACAACCTTTGAAGAAAAACCAAACTCCAAGTTCATCAAGATACCGACAGAGACACACCTATCGCCTCCAATGAGTTCACCAAACCAACATCCATTAGTCGACAACAGCTGATTATGTTAGGAAGATCCTAACGAAACGCACTCTAGGTAAATACTAGCAATAAGTGGAGCATTGAGTATTAGTTCGACTCAAAATTATATTAATGTACAAATACATTTGGTTTAGTATTTAAAGTGTTCCATAAAAATTATTTATGGTATGCACTATAATTAAGTTTTTAACCAATGAAGAGGTTAAACCTTCGGAAATCTCAACTTCTTTAAGGGCACAGTTTGAGGACACTATTTTGTCTCAGAATCAAGTGTTTAGTTGGACCAGACTATTTAAGGGTGGCCGAGGATTTGTGGAAAATGCTCGAAACCCAAGTTCAAGTCTCACAGGAGACAACATCCATGCTATTCGAGAGCTTATTGAAGACAATTGCCACTCCACTGTTCAAGAAATCACGTCAGATGTGGGTGTCAGCATTGGTAGTGCTCATACCATTATTAGGAAGCATCTCGGCTTAAGAAAAATTAGTGCTCGATGGGTTCCAAAGTTGTTAACTGAGTAGCAAAAACAGGCCAGATTGGAGATCTGTGAGAACTTCTGAATCAACCCAGCAAGAAGGGAATGATTTTTAAGGCATGTGATGAGATATGGGTTATCATTATACTACAAAATCCAAAATGGCAAGTAAAAGAGTGGCAATGAAAGGATGTAGCCTGCCCAGTGAAGGTCAAAACAATGCTACTCAACTGGAAAAGTCCTCAGTGTTGCACAACAGACGAAGGAACCTCCTGCTCACACATGGCTGTACTGACACCAGAACCTACTGGAGTATCTAACCCAAGCTAGTTCCCCCTTCCTAGCACATTGACCTACGACCCCCCATTCTGCCGTCACACTCAGAACTGCTTACTCCGAGATTGCAACAATTAATGTTTATATTTGAATCACCCTCATATATCAGTTCGGCAAGTAGCCAGTGTTGACCCATAATAACGGGCACTTAACTTTAATTTTGAGACATAAGTACCTTTAAATAACATCTGCAGATATTATCTCTCAAAAAATTTGATGAGTTGTACGTGCTTGTTTCTAATATGTGACGCCGGCAATTTTTTTCCAAGTCCTTCGCATTTTCGTACAGCTATGACATTTTTATATACAGCTATAATATTTAATATAATTACTTTTTAGCGAAATTTCATGCTGGAGGGCATTCTTTTAATGTTACTGAAGTCATAACTTAATTATTCATTTATTTACTTACTGCGTATGTAGCTATACTGAAGAATTCAGTGCAGCTAAACTATCCTTGTTTCTCCACTAAACGCAATGCTGCCAACAGTCTTATTTATCCCTAAATTATACTATTTGGCAAACTAAGTACAAAAATACAAGGTATTTATTCACTAATGGTAGCAACAGTAGTGCCTTGTATCATTTATGTACCTGCAGCAAAACTCGGGGTACTTGCAGTCCCAACTCTTGATGGGGTGCAGGGCGGCATTGCATTCGGAACACAACATCCATGTCCTCCGCAAACCCTCGTTAAATAATAATTTAAGGCAGGCCTCTTCATTATTAAAATAAAAGGACAAGTCCATTTTACTGATTTGTTGAGCCATTTCCCTATTTTCAACAACGTACTGAACAAATCTTAAATGTTTGAAGAATGCACAGAACGAACAGCCTTCACTTCTAACAGTACAATAGTATAGTATAGCAATGCAAAGAAAATCTCTGTAAGGAATGTGCTGTGGGACAAGGACAGCGAATGTGTGTGGCAGAGAACGCTTGCTATACAAGGAGCAGACCGTTAAAAAAACATGCGCCCTATTCACTCTGTGCATTAAAACCGAGAAGATTCATTCACAAAAGTAGAAGCCGTCAGAATGTTTTTGAATGGTCAGTAACTGTACTGACATGGGGTGTCATAAACCTGTCCAGGGAGGGTGTGGGATACTTCGCCAAGCCCCCTGCGTCTCGCCCCTCGGACACTTTCTCTCCTGTGGAGGAGTATACTTCTGCTGGACAGCAAGCCCACTTTTGTAAAGCAATAAAACCAGAGACATGGTCAGTATTTTCCAGAACTGGCCTGCGCTAAATGCATCCACATGTCTTTCCGCACCAGTGTTGCACAGATGTCTGGGGCATTTTTGCAGAGGTTGGCTACAAGTGTTACACATCTTTCTCATGCCGGTTACAATACGAGGACCTGCAGGTTGTCTACTTGTGTATGCGTATACCTGTACCTCAGGACTTAGAAAATATTCTTGCGACACTCAAAAGAAAGTTTCTCCCATGTATTTTCTGTGAAAATTTGACATTACATTTATGTGTAGAATACTATCTTACTCTACTTCATGTAAACAGTGAAGAAACTAAAAAGAATATCAAATTTTGGAATAAAGCCAGAATTTTTCGACATTTGCAATTACGCAAGAGAAGCATGCTGTTTAAACAACGTCTTTGGCAAATATACAACTTGATGCCGAAGTAGTAAGAATGAAAAATAAACAGTGAAGAAACTAAAAAGAATATCAAATTTTGGAATAAACCCAGAATTTTTCGACATTTGCAATTATGCAAGAGAAGCATGCTGTTTAAACAACGTCTTTGGCAAATATACAACTTGATGACGAAGTAGTAAGAATGAAAATTAAACACTAATAATATATTCTTTAATTGTAGTACTAGCAATTTAAAAAAAATTAATGAGGAAAATATGTGTAAAAATATACTTCTCTCTCTCTTAAAACCAACATGGCAAAAAGGAATAGAAAAAAGCTATTAAAACCTTTACAAGCGAGACTTTTAAACTTATATGAGTGAGAGCAGCATTTCTGTTGCATCTAAACTTAGTGCATAGATATAATAACTGTGACCAAATAATTATTACTGTGCACTACAGATTTTCTTATTAAACTAAACATGTTCTGGTTTACGTTCTTTAGAGTTCAGTAAATACTAGTTCCTTTTGCCAGTGTTTGATAATAATTAAATGCTATTAGAAGTAACTATACGTGTTAGAAAATTTTTTTCTTCAAAACATTAAATATGGAATAACTGTTGAACAGCATTACCAATTTTATTTCAGACCTTGCTATAAAACTGCAATGCTACATCCATGCTTCTGTCCCCCCCTCCTCAGAATTAATATCAAATATTTAAATTGGAGACACTTTATACTTGAATATTTCCAAAACGGTATGAACCATACACAACATTTCTACTAATTGTCTTAAAGCAGCATTTAACAGAATTATAAGAAATGAGATATATCTTAAATATAAATATATTTCTTCACAGAAACATGATTACTTATACAAGCTTCAGAGAGACAAAAAAGAAACTGCAAAAGACACATCAGAAAAATATTTATATATTCTCTTATCTACGCTCTATTAAGAGTATATGAAAGCTTGTCTCAAAAAGGTCAAGTTAAAGTATCACCAATTAAATCAAACCCTTTCTTTAAACATACATGAATTTATCCCCATTTTAAAGTTTAAATACATTTAGTTTTATGCTTTGTTTGTGCTAGTATAGCAAGGTCTGAAAGAGATAAGTAAACATTGCATTAACTAACCTACTGATGCCAGCATCAGGTTATGTTGTGGATGATTGTTCCTCAGGTATACAGTCGATAATTGACTGTGTGGAAAGAGCAAATTTTTTATTCTGCAGGCAACACACTGCTGGACCTGTTACCATCTTGACTACTGACTGATTGTGAGCTACGAATAGATTTTCTTCCAAAGGGTTCCAAATAGGCTGATGGTGCCCATCCTTCATTATGTGATCCTGCAATACAAGCATATTCTGAAATTACTGCTTGTGTCTGAAAAGAGGAGCATGTACAAGATGTAACATTAGCATACAGCAAAACTTTCATAAAAGATATATGTAAGTATATATAAGTAATCTAAAGAATGCATTACAATTTTGTGCACTGCTAATACTCTTGGGAACCACAAAGCGGAACTACAAGTGATTGGAAAAGCAAAACAACCCTGAGTATTCGAAGATATCAAAGCTAACGATGTCCCCATGCACTATTGAGTATGAATGGATACAGAAATTCTCAAAAATTGGTGCACAGAAATGTTGCACCACTAGTTTGGCAATTTTTAGGAGAGAAAGGACTGCCACATGCTGTTCTTTTGCTTGATAATGCCTCTTCACATCCCAATGAGAACATTCTCATGTCTGATAACGGACTCATTGTAACTAAGTGTTTAACCCCTAATTAATTCCAAATGCATAATTGCATCTGAAAAAAAAGTGTAGTGTTTTAATGCCCGCTTTTACTACATGCAGCACTGCAGGCAGTAACACTGATGATACATGAGATGAAGATTGAGCACCGGTGGAATAAGAAGGCGGGGGAAACTGGAGAAAACCCGCCTCAGTGCCATGTTGTCCACAACAAATTGCATCTGAAAAATGGCCCTACTAGGTATCTACTGAGAAAGCTAGTTGAAGATGATTTCACAGCGTTCTGGCATAAACTGAGAATTCTAGATATCACATACAGGATTTCTAATTGCTGGCAGGATGTCAAGCCATATGCATTAGTTTGGTCATAGAGGGAAATCTTTCCAGATATAAAAGAAAGTGATTTTCTAAACTTCAATGATGAAGAAATAGCAACTGAAAAAATTAATAAACTGGCATCAAGTGTAAATGGCTTTGAAGATATTGATTAAGAAATTGAATGAGTGGCTGAATTTTGACGCATGTGACTGCAGTTTCCAGTACCTGAGTGATGCCGAAATTGTGACTGGTGCTTCACAACAAAACTAAAAAGAGGACAGTAAACATTAAAGTGGGGATGACGACGGCAGCCTTGCTGGTTATTGTTCTGCATCGCTAATGCTGATACTCTTCTAGATTATCTGGGGCAGAGGGAGCTCTAATACAATAACATTATTGCTGAAAGAAAAATTTGAAGTGCTATGCAAAAAATGTTATCTTCTCTCAGAAGCAGACCTACATCACAGACTATTTTAAGAAATAAACAGACCTACAGTGCATATGCACAGTAGTTGAATAAATATTTTAAAAAAGAATACATGTTCTAAAATAAGCTTTTAAAGTGATCTCTTATTTATATACACATGAGTTACCTTAAAAGCATTAAACTATGGATTTCACAAATATTTTTGTTTTTCAATTATTCATACAGCTTCTCCCTCACATTACCCTGAATAATTGTACACAGCAAGGGCTGTTCAATAACTACCCATGTTAGAAATGAAGATGTTAATTTTTTCAAACACAAATAATTTATTATTTAACTATCACCATGGTCCAATTTTAGGGCTATATACTTCTCCAACATTTGTCATTTCATTAACCCCTGCAAAATTAAATAGGAATCATCAAGTCTTGCAAAATATGCTTCTGTCTTGATCATAATCATCTGATCTGATCCAAATTTTGTTCCTGCGAGCCATTTCTTCATGTCTGGGAACAAGAAGAACTCACAGGGTGTCAGGTTAAGCAAATAAAAAGGGGCAACAGAAATTTATAATGTAATTCATGCAGTTTGGTGCCAACAACCAAATGAAGTGCTGATCCATTGTCGCAGTGAAACAACACTTTCTTCTTTGCCAAATGCGGCTGTCTTCCCTTCAATTTCTTTTCAAATGGGATATGCTGCATTGTACTCAAAGCTCTGAAGATTTGTTTCCATATGATGCTGAAAGGTTCGAAGAATATGGTATATCTTGAAAATTCTCAAGCAGTGGGTGGGGAATATCTCCTAGTGAAAAATGCTCTAACAAGTTCAACTGATACAAACTGCTGATTTGGCTGCTGATCTGATACAAATACCATAACCAAACATCATTAGGTAGTGTCACACATGTGCATTTATAAGGTAATCGTAGACTCTCTTCAAAGAGTGATTTCATAGTTTGTAAAGTGAAGGCACACATAAAAATGAACTCGGTTTATAAATATTTTAAACAATAACAAACTTGCTTTAATTCTATTTTTTATCCGGTTACCTCTGTGATACCATTATTTTACATCTTATGTAGAAATTTACTCAAGTTATTGTTAACACTGCATGCATGATCTCTCTTCTCTGCATTCTGAAATACTATTAAGTTTCTTTAACGTAAAGTATTGTGTTAACTCATAACAAACTAGCTACCACCAATCACAACATGAATGAGAAAGGAATGTGGAATGGTCACTCCCACACACCAGCATAACATTGAAACAGTGCAAAGAAGGATAAAAGGACAATAGGAGTACACATACCTATTACTCTAACATACCACCAACCAGCACATCCAACCTTAAGGAGTTCTACTGAATCCCCTTCATGCATAGATACTTCACTGTGACCCATAGCACAATAATCAGCCAAGGCAGTGAATCGTCCTCCGCCCTGAGGAAAACATAGTGCATCAACATACAATACAGCCAGTGCAGGTATAATAACAAACAGTATCTGCTCTAAGTGTATCTTCATTAAATATGAAACACTCAGGTGAAAGTGGAGCAGGAAATACACAACACTTTTAGCACAGTCCAGAAATTATGTATATGGGTACAGCCAAAATGAGCATGTCAGTGCATTCGATTTACATTAAGCATAACAGAGAGTCTACATAAAAAAATAATAAAAATAATAATTATAATAAGCCTTTTTAGAACCACAAAACAAACAGCAATAAACATTAAAATAAGATCTGAAACTTTCCTGGCAACGAATATATTCTAGATCCTCTCGAGCTTAAAGGCAGGTGTATCGATGATTAGCCATCGATGTTTCGGTAGCGTTCCATTATCAGGATAATGAATAAAAAGCTCTGAAAAACCTATAGAGCCAACTTATGGGAGACGACCATCATGGTAAAATGCACCAATTATTGGGAGAGAAGAGTTAAGGAGGTTCTGGTCATTTCTTTTCTGGGAGGAGCACACTGAACCGTGATGCTGGATTTCAGTTCAGTTCCTCTTGGAAACTGGCCTTAAAAATGCAAATCAACTTACTCAAGAAGCACAAATTTAGACAGATTGAATATCCAATTAAGTGGTCACATTTTCTACAAGGTCTGCCCATACCAATCTAACTGAACTCTTCTACATTTTCTACCAGTTCCATGCCGGCTGCCTAGGCAGTTTGCAAAGACCAGATCAGTTAGGAAGTCCTATGACAAGGCTTGCATCCAGTGTAGACCTCCCATCCATTTCTGTTTCGACCAGAAGGAATGTCAGTACAGGCAGCGGGGCAGGGAAGTGATAACTCTCACTCATATTCCTAGACCCTGTAACATCCACATTCCCCTTTGCTGGAGGACTTCTTATTTGGTCTGTAATATATATATTGGGTTTTTCACAACTTTATTTATTCATCATCCTGATGAGGATGAGAAATGTGTGCTCCCGAAACGTCAATAGTTAATCATCTATACACTTGGCTTGAAACCTGAGGGCATCTAGAATATAGCAATAAAAATTATTTATAAGAAATGTTTATACATCAGAGGAGTAATCAAAGGGTAGCCATTTGAATCTTCACTGCCAAGTCAAGCTTTCCCTGGTTCCTGCTGGAGCAGATCTCTGAGCCACCATCCTGCAGTTTGGGTGGGTACTCACCAACCCCTAGCTGATCAAGCCAGTAAGTGTTACAAAATGCTACACATTTCTGCTGCTTTTATTGTTTCTTCCAGTTCCTTCACCTCATCCTTCCTTCCAGGGGTTAATGCATAAAAGATCCAATTGTAGGTCGAGGTGATAGGTGTCCCTTCCTAATCTATCTCTACCTCTATCAGAGGAGTAATAATCATCAGTCATATTTCCTTTATCAATGTTCAATTCAATGATAAAACACAATAAAGCTCCACAGTTTCATCACAGACAGGTCCATTTATGGTTTCTACTTACAAGGGAAATTTTTGACCTCGAATGCTTAGAACCACACAAAAACACACTTATAACAATCGATCATAAACAAAACATTGGTCTGTATTATTTCCATTCAAAATGCTACATTCTACCTCAAGTGGAAAAAATAATCAGACATCAATATCATAGGAAGGAAATTTGTAGTTTAATGACGTCAATATATCATTACACTTTGAATAAACAATATTGTATATCCTCTGCTAAAGTACTTCTAATGCACATACAATGCCTAAGTAGTTTGGTAAAGGAACTGAAGCCACGATTGTAATAGTCTTCATAAATGTTCCCTACTATACTGTCATCAATATCTTCTAATACATTGGGCCTTCACTATCTGGGCAGAGTACTTACTTTGACTTCACTGTTCCTATTCTTATTCCTGTTCCTGGAGATGAACATATTGCTTGAACAACTAATTAGCTTGAGGTTCGAATTCCTCCTGTTCTTCAAAATCAGTATATCCAGCATAATGTCATGTATTTCTGTGTCACTCTCAAATTTCTGAAGTATTATGTGATATATCCACAAACTCCATATCCTCAAACCCAATATCATTTCCATATCCAGCATTGTCCCTAATATTTGAGCCACATTCGTAGGATTAATTCTCATGCTACCGTTGCACACAGTTTAAAAAATAACCCACATGCAAACACTCCAAGAGACACATACATACCACAGCTACAGTTCCACAACTCGAGCAGTGGTTAAAGCAGCTACAGCATGCCAGCATCTGATAGTGCTAGTAGACAAGTGCAGAATTTTGCATGGAAATGACACAGATCACTCTTGTTTTAATGATCCTTTGTTATTCTAAGTATGTCTTCATGTGGTTCCAAGCACTCGAGGTAAAAAAGTCTCTCTTGTTAGCAACAATAATCTTTATAAATATGATTCAAATTTAGTAATATTTAATTTTTATGGATGTGAGAGGAGTGGATGTAACTTGAAAACCTCTGGAGAGGTTTGAGGCAGGATTGATAACTGCTTGCCATATGGGCAAACTACTCTAGAAAGCTATTTTGCTAACACAAATTTTTCTTTCAAGAAAGAAAAGTCTTTCTGCTTTGTCATTCTGAGACTGTCATAAAGAAAAAGCATAACAAAGAAACAAATTAACAACATATAGTAAACAAGGGAACAGATACAAAAGCTATCATATAAAATCATAGTAAAATGCATCAATTGGATATAAGGCACAATAACTATTTATAAAAAGAAGAAATACAATACAATCAAAATTGAACAAAATTAAATTTCAAAATAAGATTAAAAAGATATGGTACACAGATAATTTTTTACAAGTGAAACAGATGCTTTAATAGCCAAGAATTAGCTCATTGTTGGAGACTGATTCTCTTACAGAAAAGGACAAACGACCTGGGCACCATGCATGTTTCTCCGACCATTAGGCTTATGATTTTCAGAACTGAGGACTTATTTCTCCCAATAGTGGGATACTGTGGGCTCTTAACTGGCTCGTACAAAAGTGAATCGAGAAGATATTGACACATTGCTTCACTCACACTGTTTATTCACAGGACATGTTTCAAGAGCTCTTGCTCCTATCATCAGCTGATGATAGGAGCAAGAGCTCTTGAAACATGTCCTGTGAATAAACAGTGTGAGTGAAGCAATGTGTCAATATCTTCTCGATTCACTTTTGTACTAATTTGTGCTTCACTGTCCCTACGCTTCTTTCAAGTTTATACTTCTTAACTGGCTGTTGATTATGAGACATTCATAAGCACTCCTACAAATGTAAGTGATGTAGTATAATGAAACTGACTACCAGGGGCGGCTTCTGAGGTAGTGACGCTGTGCCATGGCACCATCTGTATGAAAACGAAAGAAAGAGAAGTGTATAGGAATTGCACAAAAAAGATTGTTTCTGAGTGTCTGCTCCCTCGTGTGAATAGGCACGTTAAACGCAAGCACTCTGTCCTGGTCGTTTTCCGTGGCTTGGCGCCGATTCCAGAATGGCACCATCTGCGCCCATAAGCACCTGTGTTAAGGGCTAGCATGTCTGCTTATACACGGCTTGTTATGGGAGAAGGTGCTGCCAAGATTTCTCTGATGCATAACTTTTGCTTCATCTGTTAGAGTCAGCAAAGCACGGGACATAAGAAAACTGTCTCTCTGTCGCAAAATAGTACACAAACACTTCGTATCATATTCTCCATGAATTGTATTATCAAACTTTTACTGTACTCGTTACACCTGTGCGTAACAAGAGTGCGGATGTAATAAATATCTATTTCCATTTCTCTGTACATTCTGTTTGGTACAATATATTATAAAATAGGATGGATTATTGGTAAGATTACCTAAATCGTTCGAAATTGGTACACATATTTATATTTTAACAACCCTTATTTATTTGTTTATTTATTTATTTATTTATTCATGGCACCGTCAACACAATGCCTCACCGGCCGCCCCTGCTGACTACAAATAGTTTTATTAATTGATTTGGATATCACTTACAAAATTCCTCCAAATATCATATAAACAGAACAATGCTTTGCCCATTAAAAAAGTTGAATTGCCTCATTAACAGTATCCAACCTAATTGCAAAAATGAACTATTTATAGGATGTTAATTCTAAAAGGCAAATGGCATTCCAAGCCAACAATTGCAAAATTCCTGTTTCCTGTGCAAACTTCCTCCGAGATTGCTTTGTTCATTTTAATTCTTTTCATCTGTAATAACATGGTGATCCACTTTTGATTTTTTATCACGAAAAGATTCTATTCCCCTATTACAAAACTTTCTCTGTGTGCATGAACAGCAAGGGATTTGTCTGTAAATCGCTGTTCAATTCTCTATAGGAGTTCTTGTCACACAGGATTTATACACAAAAATTCATACAACTTTTTTTATTATTACAGTATTGACACATTATAAAACAGAAACACCTGATCTTAAAACATTCGTCTATACAATAACATTGCGTCATCTGAGTAGGTGACTTGCAAAGAGGGAAAGTGGAAAGGGAACATAACAATTAGGAAACAATACAACAATACAGTGCAGGGCAAACAATTTCCCAGAATACAACCTTGACACCAATACAGGGTATTAATTAACTTGAGATAGGAAACTTATATCCTGTTGATTCAAATGTGGAAATTATAGCTATTCGTTTCTAAAGTGCCAGTACGCCACTGCTACTGAAAATACCACTTGAGTGCACAACACACAAAAATGAAGAATCGTGTCGGAGCGCTACCTCTGGAGCAATGGTTATGACATTATCTTTCAAGAGAGAGGTAAACAAGTTCAAGTCTCCACCTTTTTTGTCTTTCTTTATTATTTTTGTTTTGTTTGTTTAGTTGTTTTTTTAATATTTTGTCTAAGATTTTAATTGCTGTATAAATGTATGCATTTTACAGAGTAATTTCATCTTGTCAGTGCAGTTAATTACAATTCTTTCTAACAAAGGTTGAATCCTGCATAATACTTTCACATGCTGTACAGTGCTGCAGCAGCTAAACCGTTACCTTATGATTTGCCGTAAATAAGATAGTGTAATTCGAGAACGCATACTTTATGATGACTGTAAGTTGTGCTGCAGTGAGGCAGTTGTCATGGTCAGGTTGTACCTATCTGCAGTTGTTTACATGCACGAGCGATAACATTATAGCCAAGTGCAGCGCACCTATGGAAGAATGTACATGCCTCCGGCCTTTAGTCATGAGCTACCAATACAAATATCTGTTGTTATACCCCTAACATTCTCTATTTGCAATTTTGATATTTCTGGCAGAGCTCTCTCTCCTCATTTCCCAAAATCATTCATGTCAACGTTATCTTATTATGTGTTTATAACTGAACTTTCACCTTATTATTATTTCCAATTTATCATAAAAAAAAAAAAGAGTATTTGCCTAGCTTGAAAAACATCATACTAGATAATTATGCTGCTTTCTTAGCAAGAGATTTTAGACTCTTGCTGTAATAACCCCTCTACAAATTTAAAAGCAGTTTGTTAGATATAAGACTGTGTCTTTTGGGTGGATTACCCATTGTCAGAAAAGTGAATTAAAATTACTGCGAAATTGCTCTATCACCTGACCCTTCCTTTCTAATGGATCATATAATCAGGTTGAAGATTACCTGAAGAGTTGTCTCAAAAGTTAGGAAGGTCTAGAAACAACAGCTCCTTACTGAATATATTTGCTGCTATCCTCCATTAACTTCGTCCCTTAATTAATTAGCTTTCATAACGTTTAACATACACACAAATTAACTAACACACCACAACAGAAATACAAGGTGCAAACACATATGCCAGTAGAAACAATGACGTACAACAACTCTTATTAGAAAATAAAACTACAAATAAAACCATTACTCACATAATGTTCTCACTCTCGGTCTCTCTTACAGGATATGCTTGTTAAAACTGATGTTCTTCAGGCCTGTATTGCATTTATGCAAAAAAGGCTACACTTAAAATAATGTTCTGCACTTTTTGATAATTAATATAATTAATTGTTAAATAGACTGATGGGATTTGAAAATAAAACAGAAGTAAAAGAGAGAAAGAAAATAAAGCATTAACTGCAATGGTAACTTTTATATTTAAAAATTTGGAGTGTTTTACTATTTTAACTTCATTTTTACATCTGAACTTACTGGAACAAATTTCAGGGATTTCTCCATCACCAGCTTTGGTTTACTGCCAAGTTTCTTTCTGTGTCTTATAGATGGCATTTTGGCTGGATATATTGCATGATAAGATCCTTTTTATAAGGGACATCAAAGTTTAATAATTTGGGTTTTTTCTGTATATGAATAACTTTTTTCCAGTCAAAGAGTTCTGCTGTAGAACTGATATTCTGGTGTATAAAATGAAGTTAAAGAAATGAAACTACACCAAATTCTTACATACAAATGTTAATAAGCGCAGTGTAATTAAGTTAATTGATGGAAATTAATCGTTCCTTCACACTAGCCATGTATAAGCTAAGGTTTTAGACAGACAGTCAAAATGAAAAATTCAATGCCATGGCCAGAATTTGAACCACAAATCTCCTGGTTTCTGTCCAGTCGCTCTTACCCATTGAGCTACCATGGCCAATGTGCCGTCATGACATTAAATTCTCCAATTGACTCATATTTTCAGTAATATATATATATTATATCTTCAGTATAATTAATCTCATGTCTTGCTTAGGAAAAATATATGCAGGCATAATTAGCAGATGGATCAAATGAATAGATTAAAAAATAGAATAAAATAAATTAAAAGGGAGAAGACCAAGATGTACCACAATCCTAATAATAGTAATCCTAATAATAACATGTAAATACTTAAGTTATAAAATAGATAGTTTTTTAGTAGTGTTTAATGCCTGCTCTTACTATATATCATTAATGGTAGACAGAGATGAAATATGCAATGAAATGATAATCGAAGGAAGGAATTTTGGGAAAGAAACACTGCAAGCCAATTTAGGATTCCTCCCCAGCATTTGCTAGTTGTGAGGAAAAGCTGAAAAGCCTGCCTTGGTAGCACAGATGGTAGCGTATCTGCCTCATGTTCAAGAGGTCCCGGAAATTCGAATCTTATTTGGATAAGGTTTTTCTGGGGTTTTCCTTATCCTAAAAGATGAATGTCAGATAGCTCTAAGCTCTGTGGACTCTGGGCTCATTTAAGCATCATCTCACCCATTTCATTCATTGTCCAATATGACTTAACATTAGAGGAAGTAAATTAAAAAAAATTGAAAGAAAAACAAAACTCTCAGACGATGGTTCTGGTGAAATTTGATTCATGGACCTCCCAAAACCTCACATGTAACTGCAGAGCCAATTTGTTTGGTCTGCCTTTTTGGTGCCTTTTCAACTTTTTATTCAAGTGTTGGACTGGACTTTGCTGCAGAGGGGATTCAACACGGAGGTCCAAACTTGGTCTATTGTTAGATAGTCAACATGAAAAATTCAATGCCATGGCCGTGATTTGAACCATGGATCTCCTGGTTTCTGTCCAGTCGCTCTAACCCATTGAGCTACCATGGCCAATGTGCCGTCCTGATATATTCTCCATTTGATTCATATATTATAGTTGGTCTATTGTACCTATGCCTCCAAGTGGGGCACTCCCGGGAGGAAGGATGAGGCAAGAGGAGACAGCAGTCCTCCCGAGAGCTACAACTGTGAAGAGGGCAGGGTAACCACACTTAACAGTTGGAAATTTCCAGGCAGGCCAGAACAACTTGCATCTCACCCTGCTGTAGTCCGGAAATGGCCCAACCAGACCAGGTTCAGAGATCGAAGACCTTCCTACTGTAGGTGGACATTTTATCAAGAGTATATCATTTTGCCATACAACACTGAAACACCTGCCAACACTTGTACCCTAAAAGAGACCACCACATAAGAGATGATGTGAAATGATAATGGAGATGAAATGGAGGGAGAGGAAATTTAGGAGATGTAATTACCCTACCTGGCATTCACTTGGCAACCTGGGAAAATCCCACAAAAGTCATGTGTCAGGTAGGTAGGCAAAGGGAATCGAAACCTGGCCTCCCGAATGCGGGCCACAGAAAAAACCGCCTGAGCCATCCCGCTCAGTTATTTCAGTGTTACTATATATTTTTGCTGTTAAGGATGTCATTAAATTAAAATCAGAAGCAGTGGTGTATGTGCTATCAAGTTATCGACAGGTTGATTATAAAGCCAGAATGACAACTCAAATGATATTACCACTCTTGATTTCGATTCATTTGGGTATGATAATATTAAATATTATTATAAAAGTTAATATAATAGATGACATTTCCTGCTGATAATATATTGGTTCAAGGAACAAAGTCTGCATATATGGCAAGAATGAAAACCACAATGTACAATGACAAAAGAAAATCATAGATGACTGAAATGACTGTCACAAATCAACAGCAGTATGTTAAATTTGACAGCATTAAACTAGTTATGTAACACAATTTCAGGACAAGTATGGTGTGTGCCATGTATCCAAAACAATTCCATAATGTGGTATTGAACATTTGTAAAAATAAATTGAAAAAACTATTTGTAGCCGGTTTTTTGTTATGGATGACCCATTATACAAAATTATAGAACGTTCTGTGCTATTGAAGATGACTTCGTAGCCTATTCTCAAAAAATCTAGGAATTACATTATATTTGACCTGTATGTATGGTATTTTAATCAAAATCAATAATCATTTTTGAAAAAAATCAAAATTTTCATGTAAAAGGTAATTTGTTATGGGAGGATTTGTTTTTATTTTTCTTTCTTTAAATCTTACTTTCGTTCAAGGGTCTCATACAAGTGTTTCTGGTGAAACGTCAACATCAAATTTTAAATACTTCTTCCACTTCCTATAATTAGAAAAAGTAATAAATGATATTAGATTAAGAATATCATGTAAGAAAAATAAGAGTTTTTTAAAAAAAAATATTATTTAAATATTAATTTATATTTTTTAAAACTGCAGATATACTTGCCATCCAAAACAATGCAAACATAAAAGCAACTAGTACTATATGCACAAGATTTCTTGAGTGTTCGGGTCCCAAGTCCTCATTCGGTAGATTTCGCCTATTTCCATGAACACAGATGACAACTTTGAAACAGGAAATGTGCTACACACTGTGACATCTAGTGGCTAATATGCTAAGCTTTCACACGTACGCCATTTGATTTTGAGCAATTTTGAGGTTAATTATTAGCTAACCAGTTTACAACAAATCTAAAAGCAAAACTATGTTGTCAGTGTAATGGCTCTCGAAAGGGGACACACTATTTTTCGTCTACCTCCGTATAACTGTGATCTGAATGCAATTGAGCTGGCGTGGGCAAAAATAAAGAATATTTACAAAGTACGCAATGTTAACGAGAGCCACAAATCTGCGGAAACTTACTATAGAAATGATGGATCGGGAAAGATATGCTAAGAAGGTCCAAGAGCTGGAAATGCAATATTGGAGAAACGATGGTGTAATAGAAAATGCATTTAATGAAACTAACACCTTACAGGATACAAGTGATGAAAGTGACGCAGTAGACTTGGAAATCAAAGAATCACAAAGCGAGTGAGAAATGAAATGAAATGTGTAGTGTTTAACGCCCGCTTTTACTACATACGGCACCGCAGGCGGTAAAGCGAGTGAGTGTTTATAGGTGTCATAATATTTGTTTAATAATTCTATGTGTTTTATAACAGTAAATATATAAGCATACAGCATATCGGATGGAGTTGAATTGTTTGTTGACACATCTCATACCTTCGGCGCATATCTTCGCTTATCTTACCGCATTTGGCTGAATTGCGTTTTTCTAGGTTGACCAAACTGCAGAAACAAAAGCGTGTTAGCTCTCTTTTCTTCCCCTCTGCCTGCACTACACCGTAAATCCAGCACTCAAGAAATCTTGCGCATATAGTACATATACCATGTTAACAGTTGTTTCCAAAGTCTGCCATACTGTAAGCAACACTGAAGCTGGTGCACTGGCTGAATGCAATTTACAAATGCTTTAAAAAAAGTATAAAATGTTCAAACATACAATGCTGATTAATATAATAGCAAGAATACGCTGAAGTATGTCTCTAAAACTCAGCTTCTTGTAATGCTTACTGTCATAGTTCTGTTGCATTACAGCTCAATATAACAGTCACAAATAAATGGAACAATATGGGAAGGGGAATCTCATTCAGGGCTGGCATTGCATCAAAATCACATGGCCCTGTTGGAATATCTCAAAGCTTTCACAGCATCCTTGAAACATCAGAAGTCTGCCTCAGGTCTGCACAAATGATATGAGTGTTTCAAAAAATTATTATAGCATTATTATTTTATTCAATACTACAACACTGTATACTCAGATATAGCAAATTATAAAGTCTTTTTAACAGCTTACAGGTGTTTAACATGTGCTCCACAAGTGACTTTACAAATATCAACTTGATAATCAAGTTCAGCGCACACTCAACAGAGCACGATTAGGATTAGGATTACTATGGAGGGGATTTGGCACTGAAACTTGTGGTTTATTGTACCTGGGACATCCCTGGGAGGAAGGGTGAGGCAAGAGGAGACAGAGGGCAGCCGACTCAAGGAGTCACAACAGCGCCAAGACACCCGCTGACACTTCTACCCTGAAAGAGACCACCAGATGAGAGATGAATGTGAAATGATAATGGAGATGAAATGGAGAGATAGGAAATTTGGGGGATGTAATTAACCTACCCAGCATTCGCTTGGTGAGCCAGGAAAACCCCCAAAATAAACCCATGGGTCCAGTAGGTTGGTCATGGGAATTGAGCCCAGGCCCCCTGAATTCAGGCTAAAGACGAAACCATCTGAGCCATCCTGCTCGGTCGACAGAGCATGTACATATTCATTTTACCACACACATTGATGATGCAGACCCGTAGTTCTTGTAAAACAGCAGGTAATGGTGGCATGCAAATTGCATCCTTCACATAACCCCATACAAGAAAGTCACAAGTGATGAGGTTGGGAGAGCGTAGAGGCCATGACATGAGTGATTATCTTCATTCCCAGTATGACCTATCCATTGATCTCCAAGTCTGGTGTTCAAGAAGACACAAACATCAGGTGATAATGAAGTGGAGCACCATCCTGTTAGTCGATGTTGGTATCAGTCTCAAACTGCGGCATGAGCCAATTCTCCAACATATCCAGGTATGTGTGCCCTGTAATAGATTTTTCAATGAAGAAGGGACCATAAATTCTAGATTGCGATATCTCACAGAAAACATTCAGTTTAGGTAAATCACAAACACACTGCACGATGGAATGGGGCTTTTCAGTTCCCAAAATCCTTACACTGTGCCTGTTCACTTTACTACTCAGAAAGAATGCTGCTTCGTCACTGAAAACAATCATATCAAAACACTTGTCTTCCATATGCTCCTGAGAACTGCTACAAAATTCTAAGCGTTTCACTTTGTCGTCGGATGATATGCTTGCAAATGGTAAGGGTGCACCTTCAATATTTTCCTTAACACTATCCAAACGGTTGAATGTAGGACGTTCAATTCTCTTCTTGCTTAACGAGTTGATTTTTATGGGCTATGTGCGAAGCTAGCTCACAAATGCCTGACTGGTTTCACTTTGTCTTCGGGTAATATGCTTGCAAATGGTAAGGGCACACCTTCAATATTTTCCTTAACACTATCCAAACGGTTGAATGTAGGACGTTCAATTCTCTTCTTGCTTCGAGTTGATTTTTATGGGCTATGTGCGAAGCTAGCTCACAAATGCCTGACTGGTTTCACTTTGTCTTCGGGTAATATGCTTGCAAATGGTAAGGGCACACCTTCAATATTTTCCTTAACACTTTCCAAACAGTTGAACGCAGGATGTTCAATTCTCTACTTGCTCAACGAGTTGATTTTTGTGAGCTATATGGGAAGCTAGCTCGCAAATGGCTGACTGTTTCTTCAGGTGCTCTCTTGATTTGACCTTAGACTTGGATTCAGGTAGGAAGGCGCATGGAAGTTACGGTTCACGCAGAGAAGGAGACAGAGATATTGGGTAGGTGTGGCCATATTGTTGCAGTTCTGGAGAGCAGTCAAGCATTCGGACACGTTTAAGCACAATAGCATGTTCTTATCATATAGCCTACCTATGGAACACCTGGCATACTGTTGTATCTTCCATTATGGTTCACACTAACACTTTATTTCACCACTTATTTCCTAGCAAACGAGAGTAAACTTCAAAAACCGAGTAGAGAACAGCTCTGCTTGTATGCAGACACTTAAATGAAGCACATTGGGTGTTTAAGTCATGTGACACTTTCAAGTTTAATATAATATAAAGTATTAACCGTGGTCATGGGCCGTGGTCTACTGGGGTCCATCTTCATCTTCTCAGACGTTTTGTCACACTATCAATTCTCGTCTATACCGTGAAGCCATTAAAATATACAAACATGAAAATAACATGAATCATAAATTAGAAGGCCTAAAACTAAACAAGATATGGACAACAGCATTAACAAAAGCTAAAAACCAAGGATTCCATCCGCACCAATCAGACAGCAGGACGAAGCACCACCCACTCTCAGATCCAACCCATCACCAACCCGATGCAATCACAGGCAGCTCTCCGGCCAGCTTCCAGTACATATACTGTGACCCAAAGAGCAAAAAGCACAGTTGCTGTTGAGACTTCCACCAGGAGACTCAGATTGCACTGCCACTGAAGATGTCTGCCACAGACGAAACGTCTGGGAAGATGAAGAAGGAGCCTAGTAGACCACGGCCCACAAGCCCGGTTAATACTTTATATTATACTGACACCGGCAGTGAAAGCTTACGAATTTTAATGAACGTTCAAGTTTATACACATCTAGCAGATGACTGCCTTCATACCTGGATCCGAGTCTATCATAGGCATCTTGTGGTTATCAACTGCTGATCAACTGTGTATAGAGCTGGCAGTGGAAGATTCTTTCCGGTACTTTGTTCCAAATGTTCATTACATGGTTGTCGCAGATTTACTTGTATGAAACTCAAGAACAGCAAATGCTTTTTCACTGTTGGTTGCCAATCTTACAATTGTTGGAGCTCATGGCCATAAGACGAAGCATAAATCACAACTACACTCTTGCGGCAGAAGGAAGAAGCATCATGACAGCTGCAAATGAAGCTTGAAGAGATAGCTAACTGACAACATCAAATACCATCATCATATACTTAATAATATGACTATAAAAAAAATCACAAAACCACTCAAATTCATTTGTGCACATACTGTATATGTACTAATTTGATCACAATAGAAAATGCTAATTCATGCAGTAGTATGGGTTGTGACTGTGAGGCAATGCTCCAGATGAAAGAAAACTATGTTCATGCTTTACAATGAAACTATTATTAAGCATCACAAAATAATGGCTTGTCTTCATTAAATCAATGCATCCAGTAATATATCTATGGTTCAATCCTTAAAGCTCAATGAACAATGGCAGCTAAACTACAGAATTTAAGAAGTAAAAAAGATGTGATTTAATTTAAACTGAGGGAAATACCTCATTATGCTCTCCATATGTATCTTCATCCTCACTATTGCTATAGTCAGAACTCCATGCTCCACCCTCTACTTCCTCTTCCCCATTCTCTGACACAGTATGCTGATGAGGTAAGTGCATTGTCGTATGCCTGGAATTGGCATCCAAATCTACCCCAAATGCAGCCATATTATTTGCAAGACCTGGATGGCTTTCCCATGAACTGGTCTGTCTAAGAGGCCTAAAAGTACAAATAAAAAAAAAAGTGCATTCTATAAGTTATTTTGGGCTGAACATTACAATAAGAGAATTAGTCAATATTTTAAGGAAAGCACTGGCACAAAACATAGCATTTAACAGTCTTGTTAGCAAGCCCATATATTTTATGGGTAGTTTTCTTCTGAGAATTACCAAGCCCATTATTTCTTCAGGATCGAACATATACTTCCTTTAAAATTCACAGGCTTTTGTTATTACAGGTTTTTATGTAACATTTTCTTTTTACATTTACATTTTATATTCTGTCAATAGATAGCATGTTGAGAGTTGTATTTTCGGAATACGAACAATAAAAAGGAATGGTGTACAAGGTTATGCCTCATTTCTATAGAGCAGAGAAGCATAGAAGGTGTGTTCAAAAAGAAACCAAACTTCTGAAATAGAGCACCAACCAGTAGAAAGAGCATGCAGTGGCTACTGAGCACACCTAGCGGCAGATGTAGACAACAAACTGCTGTTTGACACGTTTCACTCAATTAGCAAGGAAATCACAAATGCTGAAGTAAGCATGTGTATAGCCTGCTTGTTCAATTACTGACAAAGTAACAATGAAGGAACTTGAAGAATGTGTGTATGAAGTTTTGCTACAAACTTGGATGCAGTCGTCACAGTGGGTGGGTCACCTCGTCCAAAAAAACACACATGAATCAATCACAGGTCAAGGTGATATTGGTAGTGTTTTTTGACTACAAAGGCATTATCTATCATGAATTTGTGCCACATGGTGAGATGGTAAACAAAGAAATCTACCAGGGAATCTTAGTGTGCAGGAAGAAGCCTGAATTGTGGGAAAACCAGAATTGGATGTTGCATCATGTCAATGCACCAGCTCACGCGTCACTCCTTGGCTGAAGCTATTTAGCAAAGCAATACATTCCCGTTGTGTCCCATCCCCCGTATTCTTCGGACCTAGCCCCAACAGACTTTCCTTGTTTCCCAAAATGAAAAATACATTGAAAGGATGTTGTTTGCAACCATAGAGGAGATTCAGCACAATGCAACAAGGGATTTGAGCGCCATTCCACAAGGTGTGTTTCGGGAGGCATTACAAAAATGGAAGAAATGATAGGAACAGTGTATGTATGTAATTTGAAGGAGACAGTGCTTAAAATGTTGTACAATAATCAATAAAGTTGATACAGTAAAAGTTTGGTTCCTTTTTAAACACACCTTGTACATGTTCAGTGTTGAACAATGTTTATAAGAATATAAGACAGTGAAAATGACACACAGAAATTATACCGAAGAGGAATTAGATGAAATAGCTAATTACGAAGTACATCCAGAAAGTAAGTTCTGTTTGGTAATAAAATTAAATAGTGTACAGATACAGAAAAATTATTTATTGCACAAAATTCAACAATTCTTAAACTACTTTTCCACATAACTGCCGTAATTTTGCAGGCATTTGTCATAGCGAGGCACAAGTTTTTGTATACCTTCTTCATAGAAGTTTGCCGCCTGTCTTCAACCAGTTGGAAACAAATTTCTTTCAGCTCTTCATCATTGTTGAAGTGTTGGCTGCCAAGGAAAGATTTGAGATGCAAAAGCAGATGAAAGTCGCTAGGAGCAAGGTCAGGGCTGTACGGGGGGGGGGGGGGGGGGTCAAACACATCCCAGCCAAATCCCACAGATCTGATTTCACAAGCGGCGGGATTTTCAATCAACACTGACATTGTACACAAGCACAACAAAGCGTACGTGGCTGAAAGCGATCTCACAATGGTGCATGTTTCTTCTCCTTGATACAGAGCGTCTACCGCACATGTGAGGAACTACGATCGCAGCGCTGCAGTGGAGATAAATTGAAACAAAACTTGCTTTCTGGACGCCCCTTGTATTTAGATGATTTTGAATACAGTGATTGTAGTGATATAAATGAAATGGAAGAAGTTGAAGGAACGAAAAATTGAAAAGAGTGTTTCATATACAATTTGAACAATACCTAGAAATGCATGATTGGAGGAATTTAGTAACAATGACGTCGAAATTAAATGAAAAAACTATTTGTAATCGTTTTTGACACTTAGTTACATTTTTATATTATTGAGGGATGCAAAGACTTCCAAAACTAGTCCCACAATAATATAAAAAATGTAAGTGACAAAGTGTCAAAAAACTGACTACAATAGTTTTCTCAATAAGTTTGAACTCATATTCCAAAATGAAGCTCATGTTTGTTACCAAAATGTTTATCAGCCATATGCATTTACTTAACAAGTTTTATTTTAAAACAGAAGATGTAATATCATGAAATCATCCTAAATACAGATTTAGAGTAATTGATAACTGTATAGCATCATTGGTTAGTCTTTTAGGAACTACAGCAAATGCATCATCGACATATCTATGCCAACATTTGAAAATCTGTGGAAAGGCTTTAGTAATATGTGCTTCTAAATTACACATGAACGGATTAGCTAACAATGGAGAGAGAGAGGGTTACGCATGGCCAAGCCTGCAGTTTGTTGGAAAATCTTGCTGGAAAACATGAAGTTGTTTTGTTCAATACATAGGACAGTTAGTTTGATGTATTCCTCTATTCTATCATCTGTTTTTGGATGACCAACCTTTCATCAACTTTGGTATTTTTCAACTGGAATGCTCGTGAACAGAGATTTGATATCGAAGGATACCATCACTGCTCCAGTTTTTATAAAAGTAAAGAAAATTGAAAACACTCTATATCGAGATTCAACTGTATTGGAACACCACAGTGAAGTGAAAAATTATTAAATTTTAGATGAGTCGCATTTTTTAACACATCTGCTTCACTTTCGTACCTATTTTGAGGACATGTTTCGCAAATCTTCGCTTGCATCTACGGCTCTTGTGCGACTGACGCTAGATCCAGCGGTGTGGGTAATTCTGGGGTTGTTGCTGCCATCTGTTGATTTAGTGATGAACTGAAAAGTGGGATTCTCTTCTAGCGGGATTTCAAAGTTCATTAGTTGGTTTTTATGTTTTTCTATGTATATCCTCTCCCATATGACGAGTTCACTATGTTTTTGTACGTATTTTAGTAATTCTGTGCTATCTTCAATTTCATGATTTTCAGACCAGAAATGAGCTGCTATTGCGGACTTATCAATATTTTTGTACCTTAAGTGCCTGAAGTGTTCTTTCTTTCTAGTGCCTATGTTCCTTTTTGTCCTTCCTATATAAATTTTTTCACAGTCTTTACACTTAATTTTGTAAATGCCTGACTTTTCCTCTGGTTTTATCTTATCAGTATTATTACTGTGAAGTAGGTTTTTAATGTTGTAATTGTTTTTTGGTGCCAATGTTATATTGTATTTCTTGAATATTTTTTGGAACTTTTTTGTGGCCCAGGGGTGGTAAGTAAATTTAGCAAATCTAGTTTCTTGTTTTATTGGTGTGAGAGCTGTGATCTGTTTTAATTTCTTTTGAAGTTTGAATAATTTTAGTTTTTTATCTACAAGGTTTTTTCCATATCCATTTTTAATTGCAGTTTTTAAGATTTGATGGTACTCGTTTTGATATTCTTGCTGGCTGAGAGGTAGATTTACTAATCTGTGTGTCAGACTGTTGATGGTTGCATGTTTGTGTGGAATTGGGTTGAAACTATTTGCTTTGATGTAATTATCTGTGTGTGTTGCTTTTCTATGAATGCCAAATTCTAGTTTTTCATTGCCTTTTTTGATTTTAAGGTCTAAAAAAGGTAGAGTAGAGTCCTCTTCAGTTTCTACTGTGAATTGTATGCTGGGTTCTTGCAGGTTGAGTAGTTTCAAAGCATCATCTATTAGTTTGTAGGGCACTATTGCAAAGATGTCGTCTACGTATCTGTACCATGTTTTAAACATATGAGGGAAGGCTTTAGTAATATGTGTTTCGAAAAAGCTCATGTATAGATTGGCCAAAAATGGTGATAGCGGGCTTCCCATAGCTAGTCCTGAAATTTGTTTGTAATATTTTCCATCGAAGACAAAATAATTTTGATGTATACATAATTCAGTCATTGCCACATATTCTTCTATTGCATTGGCATCCAGGTTTATAGAATTTAGCCATTTTTTCAGTTGAATCAAAAGTTTGTCTAATGGAATGCTAGGGAAGAGGGAGCGGACATCAAAGGATACTAAAGTGTCATGAGGTTTTAGTTTAAGATTTTGAATTTTTTCTACCAGGTCTAAAGAGTTTTTTATACTCAGAGTATGGAATTGTGGAAAGGACTGAAATTTTTTGGTTAGCCATTTTGCCAGAAGGTAAGTAGGAGTGTTTATATTATTTACAATGGGTCTCATGGGTATGTTGGGTTTGTGTATTTTAGGCAAACCATATATTCTTGCAAGGGTAGGGTTGTCTGGTTTGATAATTTTTTGTTCTGTAGTTGTTAAAATTTTACTATTAATGATGGTTTTTTGTACATCTTTTATGCATCGGTTGAGTGGATTAGAATCTATTTCCTGGAATTCTTTTTGTTGTAGTAACTCTAACATTTTTTCTTTGTATGTAGCTGTATCTAAGATTACTATTTTGTTCCCTTTATCAGCCCTTGAGAAGATTACATCCTTTTTCCTTAAAGATTTAATTATCTGAATTTGTTTCAAATGTTTTATTGGCTTTTTATGTATTAAGTTTTCCAATATAGGAGCTGATTTTTTTCTAATTATATTTTTGTCCATGGTTTCCAAGCCTTCTACTGCTAATTCTATGTCTGCAATGAATTCATCCGGGTTGCTGGAGTATGTTATACATGTTTTTAGGCCTTGGTTAAGTACATTTTTTTCTTCGTTGTTAAAATTTTGCTTTGAGAGATTAATTACACTATCTAGGGATGTGTTCTTTGCTGAAATTTTGTTATGTTTTGGTTGCCAATGATTATGATTACGTTTTAGTTTCTTATTTTGACGATAAACTTTCTCTTTGACTTTATAATTGATATGTTCAAATGATTTGGCTTCTAAGTGGTCCCATGCTGTGTTTCCTAGTAATTTTACAATTTTTAGATGTAGGTTATACAAAGAGAGGTCTATATTAGTTATTTTTCTGTAGTGATTTGTTTTTTCGGCTTTTAACACGGCTTTTTCAGCAGCTAATTGTTCTATACTGTTATTGTTAAATTTTACTATTTTTCGTACAAATTTCGGAGAAAAGATAAGATAAAACCAGAGGAAAAGTCAGGCATTTACAAAATTAAGTGTAAAGACTGTGAAAAAATTTATATAGGAAGGACAAAAAGGAACATAGGCACTAGAAAGAAAGAACACTTCAGGCACTTAAGGTACAAAAATATTGATAAGTCCGCAATAGCAGCTCATTTCTGGTCTGAAAATCATGAAATTGAAGATAGCACAGAATTACTAAAATACGTACAAAAACATAGTGAACTCGTCATATGGGAGAGGATATACATAGAAAAACATAAAAACCAACTAATGAACTTTGAAATCCCGCTAGAAGAGAATCCCACTTTTCAGTTCATCACTAAATCAACAGATGGCAGCAACAACCCCAGAATTACCCACACCGCTGGATCTAGCGTCAGTCGCACAAGAGCCGTAGATGCAAGCGAAGATTTGCAAAACATGTCCTCAAAATAGGTACGAAAGTGAAGCAGATGTGTTAAAAAATGCGACTCATCTAAAATTTAATAATTGAAAACACTTAAGTTAATTAGGAGTCGATTAATAACACAAAACAACACTCACTTTTAAATTTTCCCGGAACCGGTTTCTGAGGTCTTCCCTCTATCTTCAGCCGGACATCGACTAGTTCTCATTGGTGTAGCTGGCAATATTTTGTCTTCGGTCTCCTCTGGTGGCGGTTCGAGGAACTTGCTGAACAAATCTTTCTGGGGGATGTCGAAATTGAATACTTTGTTCCTATTTTTTGAAATAAAGATTTGTTCCCATGTGGACAGTTCTTCTTTTCCTGTTGTATGTTTTAGTAATTTTGGTTCTGGATTTATGTTGTGGTTTTTTTCCCAAAAATGCGTGGCAACTGCTGATTTTTCTAATTGTTTGTATTTTATGTTCCTAAAGTGTTCCTTTGCTCTTGTTTCTAAATTTCTTTTCGTCTTTCCAATATAAATTTGACTACAGTCACAGCATTCAATTTGATATATACCAGATTTTTTGTTAGATGGAATGGCATCTTTGATGTTTGAGCAAATTAGGTTTTTTAAGGAGTAATGGTTCACTGGAGCTAGTTGAATGTTTTGTTTTTTGAAGACTTTTTTGAATTTATCAAAGGCCCATGGATGGTAAGTGAATTTTTTGAAGATCATTTTAGTTTCTGTAGCTGAGAGGGTTGTGGTTTCCTTTAGTAGTTTCTTCTTTTTTGCTAAGTTCACTTTTTTGTCTACTAGTGATTTGGGAAAGTCATTTTTCTGTGCTATTTCAATAATTTTGTTGTATTCTATTTTGTATTCTTCTGCTGTGAGAGGGATGTTGACCAGTCTGTGTGCTAAACTATTAAAGATTGCCTGTTTGTGGGATCTTGGATTGTAGCCATTAGCTTTTATGTAGTTGTCTGTCTGTGTTGGTTTTCTGTAAATGCCAAAGTTTATTCTATTTTTATTTCTGATTATTTTTAGATCTAAAAATGGTAAATACTCGTCTTTTTCAACTTCTACAGTGAACTTGATGCTTTCTTCTTGAATATTTAAAAGTTTTAGTGCATCACTGATGTGTTTTTTTGGCACTATGGCAAATATGTCATCTACATATCTTTGCCAGAGTTTGAACATCCATGGGAAACCTTTAGTGATCCTTATTTCTAGTGCACTCATGTACAGATCGGCCAGGAAGGGTGATAAGGGGTTTCCCATTGCTAAACCAGAAGTTTGATGGAAATATTTTGTTTGAAACTGGAAGAAATTCTGTTCTATGCATAATTTGGTAAGTTCGATGTAATCTGAAATTTCAAGTGATGACATTCCAAGTGATTTGAGCCATTTTTCTATCAATGTTGGGAGTTGTTTAACTGGTATGCTGGGAAACAGTGATTTAACGTCAAATGAGACTAGTGTGTCTTCTTCATTTAGTTCAGTATCCTTAATGTGTTCTATAAGTTCATAGGTGTTTTTGATGCTTAGGCTATCGAATTTTGGAAATGAGTTGAATTTGTTTGTTAGCCATTTTGCAAGTTTGTATGTTGGTGAATTTATACTGCTAACTATAGGTCTCATTGTTATGGATGGTTTGTGTATTTTGGGTAAGCCATAAAGTCTAGGTAAGGTTGGGTTATCTGGTTTAACTGCATATTTGTTTGATATTATACTTGATTTTGCTATTGTTTTTTCAAATGATTTTATGCAAGCTGTTAATGGATTTTTGTTAATGGTTTCATATTCACTGTTAGTTAGCATTTCTTCCATTTTTTCAAGGTAATCAGATTTTTCCATTATGACTATTTTGTTACCTTTGTCTGCCTTGGTGTATATGACGTTTTTTTGTTTCAATGAACGGATAATATTTTGTTTGCTCTTGTGAACGGATCTGGTTTTTATTTCTTCCAAAATATTTTCACATTGGCTTTTAAGTGGGTTTTGTTTTGATACTGGTAGACACTGTGCCGAAATGTTTATATCTGCAATGTAGTCCTCAATTTCGTTTGAAAAACTTACGCAAGTTTTTAATCCTTTGTTTAGAAGACCTAATTCTTTTGTGGAGAAATTTTGATTTGAAAGATTTACAACGTTTTCAAAGTTTTGCGTGTTTGTTTTTTCGTTTACGCTACTTGTTGCTGTTTTGCATTTAGCGTGTGGACTAATTGCTGCAGGACTCAAGTTTCTATTTCCGATGTGTCTCTTATTCTTGAACTTATTTTCGGTATGGTTTCGATGTGAAGAAATGTTCATCAAATTGGTCAATTTGTACTTTAGTTTTTCGGTTTTTGTTTTCATTTTCTTGCTTAGCATTGCCAAATAGTTTTGTTCGAAATTATCCCACATCGTGTTTCCCAGTGTTTCCGTTAAAACTGAATGAAGTTTATAAAGTTTCAATTCCGTTTCTTCCAAATTTTTATAATGTTTATTAATTTCTAGCTGTAAAACTTTTTTCTCAGCCGCTCTGTGTTGATTCCCGTAGCCTGGTTTTACTATCCTCCGGACAAATCGGGGTGTCACTTTATTTCGTAAACATAGCTTTATGAATTTTATGTTTGCAAAAAGATTCCTTTTCTTTTCATGCAGTTTTAAGAATGTTTTTATTTCTTGCTTGTTACCAAAATTTTCATTGAATCCGTCATGCGTTTGAAATTTTAAATAGGTTACCTTATCCGCCATATTGTCAGCTGTTTTTATGTGCGATCAGTTGGTATAATTTCACTTCTTGAAGACTTGTTTGCCTATTTTATAAATCCTTTTATGGAAGTGTTGAAAACAGTGTTGTTGTATAAATTAAGTTAATTAGGAGTCGATTAATAACACAATAATTGTTTTGTGTTATTAATCGACTCCTAATTAACTTAATTTATACAACAACACTGTTTTCAACACTTCCATAAAAGGATTTATAAAATAGGCAAACAAGTCTTCAAGAAGTGAAATTATACCAACTGATCGCACATAAAAACAGCTGACAATATGGCGGATAAGGTAACCTATTTAAAATTTCAAACGCATGACGGATTCAATGAAAATTTTGGTAACAAGCAAGAAATAAAAACATTCTTAAAACTGCATGAAAAGAAAAGGAATCTTTTTGCAAACATAAAATTCATAAAGCTATGTTTACGAAATAAAGTGACACCCCGATTTGTCCGGAGGATAGTAAAACCAGGCTACGGGAATCAACACAGAGCGGCTGAGAAAAAAGTTTTACAGCTAGAAATTAATAAACATTATAAAAATTTGGAAGAAACGGAATTGAAACTTTATAAACTTCATTCAGTTTTAACGGAAACACTGGGAAACACGATGTGGGATAATTTCGAACAAAACTATTTGGCAATGCTAAGCAAGAAAATGAAAACAAAAACCGAAAAACTAAAGTACAAATTGACCAATTTGATGAACATTTCTTCACATCGAAACCATACCGAAAATAAGTTCAAGAATAAGAGACACATCGGAAATAGAAACTTGAGTCCTGCAGCAATTAGTCCACACGCTAAATGCAAAACAGCAACAAGTAGCGTAAACGAAAAAACAAACACGCAAAACTTTGAAAACGTTGTAAATCTTTCAAATCAAAATTTCTCCACAAAAGAATTAGGTCTTCTAAACAAAGGATTAAAAACTTGCGTAAGTTTTTCAAACGAAATTGAGGACTACATTGCAGATATAAACATTTCGGCACAGTGTCTACCAGTATCAAAACAAAACCCACTTAAAAGCCAATGTGAAAATATTTTGGAAGAAATAAAAACCAGATCCGTTCACAAGAGCAAACAAAATATTATCCGTTCATTGAAACAAAAAAACGTCATATACACCAAGGCAGACAAAGGTAACAAAATAGTCATAATGGAAAAATCTGATTACCTTGAAAAAATGGAAGAAATGCTAACTAACAGTGAATATGAAACCATTAACAAAAATCCATTAACAGCTTGCATAAAATCATTTGAAAAAACAATAGCAAAATCAAGTATAATATCAAACAAATATGCAGTTAAACCAGATAACCCAACCTTACCTAGACTTTATGGCTTACCCAAAATACACAAACCATCCATAACAATGAGACCTATAGTTAGCAGTATAAATTCACCAACATACAAACTTGCAAAATGGCTAACAAACAAATTCAACTCATTTCCAAAATTCGATAGCCTAAGCATCAAAAACACCTATGAACTTATAGAACACATTAAGGATACTGAACTAAATGAAGAAGACACACTAGTCTCATTTGACGTTAAATCACTGTTTCCCAGCATACCAGTTAAACAACTCCCAACATTGATAGAAAAATGGCTCAAATCACTTGGAATGTCATCACTTGAAATTTCAGATTACATCGAACTTACCAAATTATGCATAGAACAGAATTTCTTCCAGTTTCAAACAAAATATTTCCATCAAACTTCTGGTTTAGCAATGGGAAACCCCTTATCACCCTTCCTGGCCGATCTGTACATGAGTGCACTAGAAATAAGGATCACTAAAGGTTTCCCATGGATGTTCAAACTCTGGCAAAGATATGTAGATGACATATTTGCCATAGTGCCAAAAAAACACATCAGTGATGCACTAAAACTTTTAAATATTCAAGAAGAAAGCATCAAGTTCACTGTAGAAGTTGAAAAAGACGAGTATTTACCATTTTTAGATCTAAAAATAATCAGAAATAAAAATAGAATAAACTTTGGCATTTACAGAAAACCAACACAGACAGACAACTACATAAAAGCTAATGGCTACAATCCAAGATCCCACAAACAGGCAATCTTTAATAGTTTAGCACACAGACTGGTCAACATCCCTCTCACAGCAGAAGAATACAAAATAGAATACAACAAAATTATTGAAATAGCACAGAAAAATGACTTTCCCAAATCACTAGTAGACAAAAAAGTGAACTTAGCAAAAAAGAAGAAACTACTAAAGGAAACCACAACCCTCTCAGCTACAGAAACTAAAATGATCTTCAAAAAATTCACTTACCATCCATGGGCCTTTGATAAATTCAAAAAAGTCTTCAAAAAACAAAACATTCAACTAGCTCCAGTGAACCATTACTCCTTAAAAAACCTAATTTGCTCAAACATCAAAGATGCCATTCCAGCTAACAAAAAATCTGGTATATATCAAATTGAATGCTGTGACTGTAGTCAAATTTATATTGGAAAAACGAAAAGAAATTTAGAAACAAGAGCAAAGGAACACTTTAGGAACATAAAATACAAACAATTAGAAAAATCAGCAGTTGCCACGCATTTTTGGGAAAAAAACCACAACATAAATCCAGAACCAAAATTACTAAAACATACAACAGGAAAAGAAGAACTGTCCACATGGGAACAAATCTTTATTTCAAAAAATAGGAACAAAGTATTCAATTTCGACATCCCCCAGAAAGATTTGTTCAGCAAGTTCCTCGAACCGCCACCAGAGGAGACCGAAGACAAAATATTGCCAGCTACACCAATGAGAACTAGTCGATGTCCGGCTGAAGATAGAGGGAAGACCTCAGAAACCGGTTCCGGGAAAATTTAAAAGTGAGTGTTGTTTTGTGTTATTAATCGACTCCTAATTAACTTAATTTATACAACAACACTGTTTTCAACACTTCCATAAAAGGATTTATTGAAAACACTGTTTGCCATTACCTCTATGTGAGCATAAAAGGTAATAATGTAGCAGAATGAAGTAATATCAATGCAATGATCTTTCACTTACATACTATTTCAGAAGACATCTAAAGTGTTACCTGTGAACTGTCTTTCCTGTGCCTGCCAATGAATACTGTCGTATTTTCTCCCCTTTAAGCTCAGCTAGCTGCTCCAGCAGTACACGTTTGATTTCACATACCCAAGCTTCCTTCTGTTGCACAGTAAGAGCCTGTATTGTGTGTACTTCTTGACGGCCTTGCAACCATACTTCAAACTTTCGGTTGTCCCCTTTCACAGATTCAGTCAGGCCAATCTGCGACATCTGAATGGAAAAAATTGACAACTTCAGCAAATCCTTTCATGGAAGTGTTGAAAACAGTGTTGTTGTATAAATTTAACGTCAGCAAATGTTATTGCTACTAGAAAAAAGGAACTGAAAAAGGATAGAGATCAGGACTAAACAACATAGAAAATGCAAGTGGCACAGGGGCTGCAACTTAAATGTCATTTTATTTCAGCTGATCTCAGCCTTGTTTTTGACCACTGTCATCATCTTCCTGAAATATAAGGTGTTAGGGGTATAAGTGCACAGATTTCGCAAGTTGAGAGTTCCAAATGTGATGAATAATAAAGTCCCATAACAATGCCAACTATTTTGAAAGATAAAGGAGATAATGTCCCCAGTAATGTTCAATTATTGTCTGCATAGTCTGGCAATAGAACAGGATTTTAGAGCTGAATGTTTTTATTTTGGTTTGTGGCCACACATGCAATTCATACCTGCAACAGTGAAAGTCTAAACTAGGCCAGCGCTTGAAACTGGATCACCATGTGCCTCTGTGTTTATCAACCACTGCTGTACTTTCCTTTTAAGCTATTCTATTGTATTTACAAGATCCAAACCAATAGCAGTGTAAGAGGCTATGCACAAAATATAATCTGATGACCAAAAATAGCAAATTTAACTGTTAATTATGGAACTGCCTGATTCAGGTGTATCGTGTAAAATTAAATCAAGTCCACATATTTGCTAAACAGGACATTTATAAATGAATAATAACTGCACTGTAAACAAGATGCCTATAGTAGATGCTCAAAATGTGCTCTGTTAGACTCTATGCTATGACTCATGGGCTTGGAATTCTCATACTGTGAAACTTATCCCAAGCATTGCGCTTAATGAGTGTTGTAATCCGCTTTACAATAGGCCTGAAGCAGACTCTCACTTTGTAGAATGTCATAGTTCTAAATGCCATTTAACAGAAGCTGCTATTGCATAAAGTGTCACGGCAGGTGGTTTCACTGTTAATATTCCTGACCTTGTTCTAGTCGCCAAGCATATGCCCACGACTTTATTGCAACAGACATGGTGGAATCCAGTCCTTCAATATCATTTTGTGACTAAACAAATCATTTTAGCAATATATGGTAAAGACAAATAACTCATTTTTGAGCTCTACCTCACTATTCTAACTCCAAAAGTAAACAATAAGGGTGTGGTGACATATTGGCAATTAAAACTTTGATCAATTTTACTTTTTACTGATGCAACCATGTACTATACTGTGAAGTAATGATTAATTTCCATCAATTAACTAAAATAATAAGAGTTAAATGATGAAGCCTGGGACTCAAGTACTTACGATAGTAAGTTGCCACAAACGGTGTATCTCGAGTGCGAGAGCCCCTAAATGGTCTACCAGGGAAATATATGAGTCAAATGGAGAATTTAATGTCATGCCGGCAAGTTGGCCATGGTAGCTCAATGGGTTAGAGCGACTAGACGGAAACCAGGAGATCCGTGGTTCAAATCCCGGCCATGGCATTGAATTTTTCATGTTGACTATCAAAAACATTTGTGTACCAATCAGCATAATTGTGCAGCTATATTCTAATGCTATAATGCTATACTAGCATATTGACCAAGGTAGTGCTGCCTGTTGTTCATTCTCCCTTCTTGCACACACACTCATCTTTTTTGCTGTTGTTAGTTGACGTGGTGTACTACTCTATGGCAGTTACAGTGATACTATTGTGTTGTTGGTATCACTGTTCCTGGCCTTTCCCTCTCTAATGTTGTTTGGTTTTTTTCGTATCTTTTTCTTTTTTCTAATTACACTTCAACTACGGATGGCTTTACTAACATTAACTCAGTAACTTGTTTGTTTCCCTTTCCAGCCATGTTCCTCTTTGTTATAGAACTGCAGATGCTTGCCCTTGTTTCCTCTACACTTTAATTCAAACAGTCCATCACCAACTTCCCTAACGAGTGTCCTTTTGGAATTACGGAATCTCAAAACTTGTATTGCTGGTGAATGAGTAGAATACGGCTGCTATTGTAATATAGACTGCTGTGCGGTAAAAATTAGTTTGTTATTTAACATGGTGATATCTCTTTATATGTTGGAAGAGAATTGTCAAATTTATATTTTCATAACTGTTTGAATTAAATATATATGCAACAGAGTTGATTTATCTGAAATGCATGTTAATTCTTAAACAAAGTAAAGAGGAGGTTCCTTTGCTCTCAAGCACATGACACGATAGCACGTGATTTAGCGGTAGTGATGACATATTTGTTTATATGACTTTTATCACTGACCTTGTTTTGAACTGGATTAGTCATATGTCACCATTCAAAGGTGTGTTGTGCCGAGTGCGAGAGCTAAATTATTTTATTGGTCGTTTATTGCGTGTGTACTTATATCTATAATGGCAGAGTCTACCGCCACTTTTTCACTGAAGCATCGCAAGGGCAAACCTTTACAAAGCAGCGAGAAAAGAATTGTGGTGCATGTGTTTAATGCACTCACACAGAAGAATCCATATTTGTCAGTGAGAGAGATCCAACAGCTGTGTTCTGAACTTACAGGTGTGCTAGATGAGTAGAAACATTGTGAAATGAAATTGAGACAACAGGAAAACTTAACACTCCAGGGGCGATATTGCTGTGTGGCGAAGACGTTATTTAAATACAGTCAGACTGTACCGAGATACAATTCACAAGATATACTACCTTGATGAAACTTGGGTGAATGAAGGACACACGACAAGTATGGCGTGACAGGACTTTTAAGATTGAAAGACAAACATTTTTGCAAGGTATGTGTGCTGGTTTAAAAAAATCCCAGTGGAAAAGGCCGAAGGCCTTTCGTTATACACTTGTTTCAGTTTCATTCAGTTTCAACTTGCTCAGTTTCATTATAAACTTCATTAGTTTTGCATGCCTGCATATTCTTATTTGTATGATTTTATCTATCTTCCCAGCAATTATTATGACATTTATTGCAGGTTTAAATCTGACGGGAAGGCACCGCCTATGGCCTACGGTGCGAAAGCATTAGCCAATTAGGCTGAGGGGGAAGGTAGTTGCACGTGGAGTGATACATATCAGCGGGGCAAGGTTATATGAAACAGGGATTAGTATAATATGAAAGTGATTATTAATATAAGTGATAAACAAGAGACATACATTTACAGACAAAATACTGATATATAACTAATTACTGAATGGTTACTATAATGATGGAGTAAACATCTGAGAGACGATACTAGAAATTTTCTCTCAGTGAGAAAGACGTATTTCAGAAAAAGTTACGTGAAATTATTACAAAAGTGAATCAAGAATATATTGACACATTGCTTCACTCACACAGTGTACATGTACAATGTGAGTGAAGCAATGTGTCAATATATTCTTGATTCACTTTTGTACTAATTTGTGCTTCACTGTCCCTACGCTTCTTTCAAGTTTATACTTTACGTGAAATTATATTTTTCAAATTGTTAGTTGTATTTGTAAAATTAGTAACAATTTAACAATCTTTATAATAATACAAGTGTTATCACTTCAATAATTAATGAGAAAGAAAAACATCAATCTGAGACCACGTACTGGAGATTAAACCTTGTGTTTACTGACTGTATTTACAAAGAAGTTAAAGTTCATTATCCAACTGTGGTATATTACAAAGTGGTCACAATACAACACAATCTGGTGCAAATTGTAAAATATAATATTACATGTAAATAAATTATTACAAATTGGCATCCCAACACAGCAAATGGTAAAAATGCAAAAATTAAATTGTATTATTTGAAGCAAAAGGTTAGAAACAGTGATGTATTTAACATTTGAAAGTAATGAGTCGGTAATTCAAACACAAACATCACTTAAATTATCCTTACTTGGATATGTTTCGGAGAACGTTTTGTCCCCATCGTAAGCAGTTATCTGACTGGTTGGATCCGTGGTTTCTTGAAGTGAGCTGGTTGTCTGTGGCAGCATCTGTTGTCTGTGAGATGAACTTCCAAAGAGTTTTCAGGCGACAATTCAAAATTTAAAGTATACTGTTTGTTTTTTATAATTAGCAACTTTTCCCAAACATTGTATGTATATACAATGTATATACATAGGTAAATACAAGTTCAACTGCTCAGACTGCAATAAGTTCTACATAGGAAAAACCAAAAGAAGTTTACATATTACAGGAACATATGAGATGTGTGAAATACAAACAAATAGAAAAATCAGCAATAGCCCACCATTTCTATTCTACCAATCATGAAATTGTACCAAATATAAAACTATTAAAACCAGCCAGTAATGCAGCCGAACTCGATGTTTGGGAAAAGTTGCTAATTATAAAAAACAAACAGTATACTTTAAATTTTGAATTGCCACCTGAAAACTCTCTTTGGAAGTTCATCTCACAGACAACAGATGCTGCCACAGACAACCAGCTCACTTCAAGAAAACGCGGATCCAACCAGTCGGATAACTGCTGACGATGGGGACAAAACGTTCTCCGAAATATGTCCAAGTAAGAATAGTTTAAGTGATGTTTGTGTTTGAATTACCGACTCATTACTTTCGAATGTTTAATTGTAATACAACATAAATTTAGTTAACTGTCCCTTCAAAAGCAATCTCATCAATTTTCTGGCCAAATTCAAAATAGATTGGCCACTTCTGTTCTAGAAAACTAGTTTATTTTGCTTTGTAGCAGCAGCACCATCACCATCTCTAGCATACACAATAAAAGTGTCATTCTTTAGCTTACCTTGAGGTACCGTTTGAAGTGGTATGTATCTTTGTTATGAACTTCCTTTGCAGCTTTCTTGCAAAACAACATAGCCTTCTGATACAAAAAGATATGCCTCTGCATAGGCTTTAATCTAAGTTCCCTTAAACGGTCTTTCTTGCTATCAGTCCATACAGAGAAGGATCCTTGCATCAGCAGTTCCCCTTGATCACTTAATTCTCCCTATACAAAAAAATTATTACAAGATCAAAATATTTCACTCAAAGCAGGTACATAAATACTGTACTATATGTGTATGATTTCTTGAGCATTCGGCTCACAAGTCCTCATTCGGTAGGTTTCGCCTAACTCTGTAAACACAGATGACAACTTTGAAACATGAAATGTGCTATACACTCTGACATCTAGTTGTTAATATTATGACTTTGTGGGTTCGTAAAATTAAAAGTCGAGTTTGCAGAAATTCAAACTGCTCTTTATTTCCGTAGAAAGTTTGTACAGCCCTTGGCAGCAGCAGAATTACATAACATACACAAATATAACCTTCAAGGTCGTCTGCCACACGACCACAAAGGAGTTCACTTTCAAATCACAGCTGCACGCACACGATTATCGAGTCCAATTAGGACTGTCCCTTGACAACTAGCTGCGGCTTCTTTTATACATGCACTCATAGTTCTAGAAATTAATGGAATGTTCTGTAACAAGAAAGTACCAGAAAAAGAGAAACTTACAGACATCTATCTGTCTCTTTCTCTGTTTCGGCAAGCTTTTGTCTTCACGTTGCACTGTCTGCCTCTTTGTGCGTGCCAGCCACGCCCGTCACAACAATGCCTCGCAACAATACGCTGAGCTTTGACACGTGCGCCATTTCATTTTGAGCAATTTTGAGGTTAATTATTAGCTAACCAGTTTATAACAAATCTAAGAGCAAGATGTATGTTAAGGATCTTATGGCTCTCGAAAAGAGCTACCTCTGTGTAACTATGATTTGAATACAATTGAGCTGATTTCAACAAAAATAAAGAATGCCTTCAGAGGATGCAAAGTTACTGGTGATATGTTGGCCACAAATCTGTGGAAAATTGCTATAGAAGCAATGGCTTGAAAACTATACTGCAATAAGGTCCAAGAGCTGGAAATGCGCTACCAGAAGAACGATGGTGTAATATAAAATGCAATTTATGAAATTATTATCAACATATCAGAGGATACCCGCAATGAAAGTGGGGCACCAGACTCGGAAATTGAAGAATCAGAAAGTGAATTAGTATTTATAGCTGTCATAATATTTGCTTTCTACTTTTATATGTTTCATAAATAGTAAATATATAAGCACAAAGCTTATCGGATGGAGTTCAATTTATTGTTTGTCCACATATCTCGCACATATCTTCGCTTATCTTACATGCTATTTTGCTGAACTGCTTTTGTTTTCTTTTTTGACCACACTGCAGAAACAAAAGTGTGTTAACTCTCATTTCATCCCTACTTACCTGCACTACACTGTAAAACCAGTGCTCAAGAAAACGTGCACATATAGTACACTAAATACCTACCTATTTATTGTTCCTTTTATACTAGTCATAATAAAGTCTATTTTCCAAATATGTACTATTTGTTATAATGAGTTTGACATTTAATGCCTTATTAAAAAAGCACTTAAAATGACTAGAATGTTAAAAAAAATCTGATATATGCACTAACTTGGCATTCTATTTACTGTTCCATAAAATATTCTTAAAAAATGTGTCTTCCATCTACATCACATTGAGATAAGTATTTGTAGAAATGGTCTTATTAAATTTTTTCTTATAGGTACAAGAAGAATAGCAGAGTACAGTAAGCTTAAGCAATAGCCAAACCTTTAAAGACCTGGTTGTTATGTGAGGGCTTTGGCATTCCCTTCTGTTAGCATAAAAAACGGATGACTTCTCATTTGAGGAAAGTGTAAATAATGAAAAATTCATAAGGAATATGCATGATTGGAGGAATTTAGTAACAGTGACTTCAAAATTAATTGTAAAAACTATTTGTAGTCGGTTTTTAACAATTAATCACTTACATTTTAAACTAGTTTCAGAAGCCATTGCAACTATTGTCTGTTGCTGACATCTGCTCTCTTCTCTCTGATGGTGGAACTATGAACTTCTTTGTCAAATTACCTACTGGTGGGATTTCGAAGTTCATTACTCGGTCCTTATTTTTCCATAGAATGTATTTTCCCCTGTTGTCAGTTTCTTTCGGGTTGTCGCCTCTTTTAGTAATTTTGGATTTGGATAGTAATGTTAGTGACAAAGTGTTAGTGACAAACCTTGCTACAAATAGTTTTTTCAAATAAGGAATATCTCAGAAATCTCACTCATAAAAAAGAAGTTATATTATACATAAATTGTATATTTCAATGAGATCTACTTTTTTGGATATTTTGTCTATTCTCAGTTTAACAGTTATGCAAAAGCCATTCACAGTTAACAGAGCCTCTGAGGATACTACCAGAAAATTCAATATATACATTTTATTTGGCCTGAAAATATCATAAACATATTTTATTTTAAGAAAGTTTTGGGTCTCAGAGATCTTTCAATTATACAAATAATGTCATCGTTACATAGCAATTCCTCAAATACCTCCTCAATATCCACATGTACAGCTGGGACTGTCAGTTTACAACAGAGAATTAAATATAGAATAAAAAGAAGTATTTCAGAAAGTGGAGTGCCATCGTTACTAAAATTAGGCAAGTGAGTCAACCTTGTATATACTTTTCTCCACTTACAAGTTTTTTATGAAGACTAGTTTCTGGGGACTTCTCCCCTATCGTCAGCTATCGTCAGCTCTGTGGTAGAGTCTACCACAGAGCTGACGATAGGGGAGAAGTCCCCAGAAACTAGTCTTCATAAAAAACTTGTAAGTGGAGAAAAGTATATACAAGGTTGACTCACTTGCCTAATTTTAGAGAATTAAATAATAGTTAAATGGAAGAAGAGTTCCAGCAAAATTAGATTGTAGTTCAAATGAAGATTAACATGTACACCACATAATCTTAAAACTGTAGTTTTAAATCTATCCAGGGATTTAAACCTCATATTAATACAGGCCTAAATGGACCTTTATTTTCATTCCTTTTTGGAAGTGTTTCATGTTTAATCATATAATATTATAGAAATATTGGAGAGCAAGAGAGCTAATGGCTTCATTGCCAAAGCCTAGCATTTGAAAACAACAACAAACCACAACATATTACAGAGTAATTCACTAAAGTAAATAGGAGAAGTAAATATTAGAGAGACAGGTAGGTTATTAGTACAAAATTGAATCGAGAATATATTGACACATTGCTTCACTCACACTGTTTATTCACAGGACATGTTTCAAGAGCTCTTGCTCCTATCCTCAGCTGATACTCGACTAGTGCAATTTGTAGTGGTTTCTTCTTTCTCCATATTGTCAATAGATGGCGTGATGTACTTGTCAAAGATGTCCGGTGGTGGAGTTTCAAAATTCATGACTCTATGACGATTTTTGTTAATGAAGATTTTTTCCCATATGGAAAGGTCTATGGGGTGATTAACGTATTTTATTAGAGATGTTTCCAAATTGATGTCATGTCTAGTATTCAAAAAATGAAAAAAATACTAGACATGACATGACATGACATGACATCAATTTGGAAACATCTCTAATAAAATATGTTAATCACCCCATAGACCTTTCCATATGGGAAAAAATCTTCATTAACAAAAATCGTAATAGAGTCATGAATTTTGAAACTCCACCACCGGACATCTTTGACAAGTACATCACGCCATCTATTGACAATATGGAGAAAGAAGAAACCACTACAACTTGCACTAGTCGAGTATCAGCTAAGGATAGGAGCAAGAGCTCTTGAAACATGTCCTGTGAATAAACAGTGTGAGTGAAGCAATGTGTCAATATATTCTCGATTCAATTTTGTACTAGTTTGTGCTTCACTGTCCCTACGCTTCTTTCAAGTTTATACTTTGAGGTAGGTTATTGTTTAAACAATAAAGCATAATGATTTTCCATACATAAATATATTTATGAGAAATTAAAAAATTTACTTCAAGTAGAAAAACTAAAATCTATGGGTTATGCATGCACAAACTGAGAAACAATGGTGATCTGTAAATGTGGATACATTAAACAGACATGCAGTAACAAATATGAGAACAGAATTCTATAATAAGCAACCAGAAGAAATAACAGCAATGAAAAATACTGATCTGAAGATGAAGACATTAAAGAGATATTTAGTGAATAAATGCATTTTATAAGCTACAGGAATATAAATAAAGGGAAGTGTGATATTACTTGCACCTGTTTATTGTAACTTAGGAATATTTTTGTTTATTGTAAATGATGTACTGACATATACTTTAAATGTATTTAAATGGATGACAATATAAGCAATACATATGTTGGCAACAAACTCACCCAAAATCCAGTTATAGCAATCTGATGCATGCTGTCATTGACACATTTGAGCACTACTAGCATACATTCTAAAGCTTCCTGCAATTCCTTACAGCACTTGCGATCCTCACTGTAGCGGAGCAGATCCTAAGCAACACAATAGAATTGTCATTTAAAAGTTGTGTTTAGCATTGGGAAGCATTACACAATACACAAGTTATAGCTCAGAAAAGACAACTGAAGACTACTATAGCTACTGGCTAATGATAGTGAAATTACTGAGCAATATTTATGAAAATTAAAATTTACAATAAGGCACTCACTTTAAACTGGAACAGATTTCATCTATTATCTTCTTTGATAGAAATTTTGAATTAGTTTATTTTCTGTTTAAATTGATCTAAAATGAGTAGAGCCAGACTCAAAAATTATATGCCATAGCCGGGATTTGAACCACAGATCTCCCACTATGCATGCAGTTGCTCTAAACCACTGAGCTACTATGACCAACATGCTGACATGACATTAAATTCTCCAACTGAATTGTATGCTTCCCGGTAGACCACTAGGAGTTCTCATATGCTATGAGAAAAAAAAGGTGCCACAAAAAGGTGCGTGTCTCATACCATGGCATTGAATTTTTCATGTTGACTATCAAAGATCTTAGCCTATATACGGCTAGTGTGAAGAAATGATTAATTTCCATCAGTTAACTAAAATTAATTTATTTATGTCAGAACTTGCTTTATCTATTATCACATCCTAGATTACATAAGACATCTCATGGCTCAAAATTGAAAACCACATTCAAATCTACAATAATGTACTATGCCAGCAGGACTTAAAAGCTGAGACATACTTTACTTGGCACACTCTACAGCTTATGTAAAACATACGCATTCCTCCTGAAATGAAGCAAAAATGAGCAATAGTCCTGACTAGTTCATCTGCATGAGAGAAGTAGGGAACTCAATGTTCTACCCGCTAATATGATAAGTACAATGGTTGTATATGCGACTGCCATGAGTTGTGATAATGCTTCCAGTCTCTTGCTCCCCCATCACCTTTACCACTTCTTGTTTCTCTTTTTTGCACATATGAGTTTCACAGCGCTTTACACAAGCTGTACCAATGTTTTTTATATGATTCTGTTAACAGCTACTATGATTAGGTTTCTTTTTAATAGGGAGAAAATTGAAGAGTCTGTTTCAGAGCTACTGTGAAGCTACTACATGTATCTTTATTTTACTTTGTCTTAATTTATCACATTTGTGTTGCTTACCTTGAGCAGTAGCTGATACTTGGTTATCCTCTGTACAGGCTTTAGAAGATATGCTGCTAATGGCAGTTTATGGCCAAGTTTCAGTTGACAAGCTTGGAAGAACATGTTCTTTTCGCCTACTGTCTCCCTGAGACGTTCTGAACGTGGAATATTTTGGCAGTAGAAGCTATATAAACGAAGAAATGCATCCCGCTAACAAAAAGGGAGAAAGAAGTTGATTAGATAATTACTTTCAAACTTTGTTTCTCATTAATTAAATTTTAATAATTTTGTACCACTTTGTAAGGGGTGTTCAAAAAGATACGAGCCGGAGTCTGGTATGCGCAAACTGGTGACAGGATAGTAATATCGTGTGGCATGTGTAACAAAGTGTTGTTCCGACCAGAGCATGGAAGTTAACAGCCCATTGCTAGAGGAAATGTGTGCATGTCACGCGGGGCGGCTGGTGGCTCTGAAAATTGGTGGTTCACAAAGTTATCCATGCAACTTAATTTTTTAAAGTAACAAAATTTCTTTAAGCCTGTCACTACAGACTGCTCTACACACAAGTTAACGGTAATTCACAGCATATAACACAACATTCACATTTCATAAATACTCTATATTTATCGTATACATCATTGTTAAAGTTCCTGTTAAAACATCTTGTTTTTGTTTTGACTATCTGTGTGATGTTTAGTTTCATGTTTGAAAAAGGATGTGCTAAAAGACACTTTATGGAATTCATTGCTTCTTCTTATAACACAAGTTACCTGTATTTATATAAATATTTCTGATGCACTACTCAAAACAGGCAGAGGTAACAAAACACGGCACAAACCATGTGGCTATGTACTCGTAGGTTACATTTAACATAGGCGCAATAGATGCCGCTGCTGTGATGAAAGAACGACCAGGTTAGGCATCCACTATTCTCTGGCAGCTAGGTTAACCAACCACATGCAGCCATACGCCCCGCATCGCCCCCCCCCCTACTTGCCTCGGCCAATCATACGTTCGTCCTGCCCTATACCTCCCTATTGTATGCCAGTGGTTTGCATCTGGGAGTGAACTACTTGGCACCTGCAAACAATACAGTGCGCTCAGGTCCCCTGCACTAGACAAGGTCAAAATGAACTCCAAATGGAACATGCCATTACATTAAAGGGAGACCCAGCATTTTGGTTGTAGCGCAAACATGCTACCCCCTTCAGAAGCCGCCCCTGATGTCACGTGACATACAAAGCTAGCAGCAGCATGCATCAGTCGTTCAACGCTGCCAGTCGCATTGCAAACAGTGAAATGGAGACGTCAAAAGAAAAACAAAGAGGTGTTGTGCATTTTCTGACAGTGGAGGGAGTAGTGGGAACAAACATTCATCGACGAATGTCACAAGTGTATGGCGAAAACTGCATGTCCCTTGCAAGGGTCAAGGCGTGGCTCAAGCACTTAACAGGAAGACAGGAGTCATTAGCCAATGATGCAGGGTCTGGAGCACCACACTGCATTACCGATGACATCGTCCAGCTGGTTGATGCACTCATTACCCAGGACCGCTGAGTGACAGTGAAAGCTATAGCCACCGAGGTGACATTGAGCGTCGGAAGTGTTCACACCGTCATGAAGGAACAAGTGCTCTTGCGCAAAAGGTGTGCCCAATGGATGCCCCACAGTCTTCAACCACACCAGGAAGTATGTTGAATGGCCCACTGTCTTGGTCATCTGCAGTGCTATGGTAGGGAAGGGAATGAGTTCCTGACATGAGTGGTGGCTGGAGATGAATCATGGTGTCATCACTTCAAACCAGAATCAAAATGACAAAGTCTCCAGTAAAAGTATCCAGGGTCACCACCACCAAAAAAGGCCAAGGCCATCCACACAAAAGCAGGAAAGGTTATGCTAGCGTTCTTCTTTGACCAAGATGGCCCCCTTCTGATAGACTTCCTGCAGCACCGGACCACAGTGAATGTCCAGCGTTACTCGCAATCCTTGACCAACTTTCGCCAAATGATCAAATCAAAATGACCAGGCAATTTCACCCATGGGTCATTCTGCTGTACGACAATGCAAAGCTTCATATGGCCAACACAGTTGCGGCACTCCTGCAGAAATTCCAAAGGGACCACCCTCGACTACCCTCCATACAGTCCAGACCTCTTTTCCTGTGATTACTCCATTTTTGGTCCCCTTAAAAAGGCTCTGAGGGGCAAACGATTCACCTTGGACGATGTCCAGCTGTACATGTGGAACTGGCTCACATCACAGCCCCGGGACTTTTATAAGACAGCCATTCAATGCCTTGTGTCACAGTGGGACAAATGTCTCAACAGCCAGGGCCAATATTCTAACATACAGGTACTGGTTTCTGTAATTATGTCTTTGCCTCGTTTCTTTTTGCACGCACCTTATATTTACAGTTTAAAGGATCCATTAACAATCCAAAAACATAGTAGATCAATTTTAAATTATACATGTTTGGAGGAAACAGTGACGTCCAAATTAATTGAAAAAACTATTTGTAGCTAGTCTTTAACACTCCATCACTTACATTTTTATTTTTTAAGGAACTAGTTTCGGAAGCCGTTGCAAAACTAGTCTCTCAAAAAATAAAAATGTAAGTGATAGAGTGTTAGCACTTAATTACAAATAGTTTTTTCAATCAGTATTAAAACTCATTTCAGAGACAAACATTTTAGCAGTAACAAAACCTAAAATTACATTCTTGCAAACTAGCATAAATGTTTACATATGTATATAATAGAATAAAATTCAAAGAGATGAACTCCAAAGTATATGATGCAGATGAGAAAACATAGATTAGTTTACATATAGCAGCTTACCCGCTGAGTAAAACAAAGTGCGACAAGCTCAGTGTTTGAGATACAGTTTTCTAAATCTCGGAGGAAAACTTCACCATGAAAGCTGTACAATTCTTCCAGGTTACCAAACAGGACATCTGACTTCCCCACCAAAACAGGAGGAATCAAAGATTGCATTTCGCTGGACTGTAGTTCACATTTATAACCCTGTTTAACAAAATACACATTTAAGTTACTGTAAGTAATTATAAACAATGAAACTTTTTAACATATTGAAATTGTGGGAAAAATGAAATGCTAACATTTTATTTTATTTACTAAGTTTTCACAACATTAAATTGATTTTTCACATATCATTTTGTTTTAATCTTTATCATTGCAGCTGAAGTTGTAGTTCATCTTTTAATAAACATAACTTAATTTGGAGTATGTAAATTATATTTTGTTACTGAAATATTTTACACACTTAATTTTAAAAGGACATTTTACAAAGACATGTTTCATAGACATTCATGGGCATCATCAGCCATATGTCCACCAGCATTTGAAAAGGGGATCCTTTACTTTAGTGTGAGATATACTGCCATATGGTTAACTAGTGGAGAATTTTATGTTGTCCACCTATAGCATTTCAAAATTCATTAGTGTGTGTGCATTTTTGTGATGTACATTTTTTCCCATACTTTAATTCCGGTGATGTTCTGGAAAGTTTTAAAAACTTTTATTTCCTGTACTGGAAATCATTCAGTGTATGAAATGGAATTGAATTAAATGTTTCAATGAGATATCTCTACTATTAAAAATAGTGATGTAAAGCTGTTTTAGCCTTTTGTATTAGTTTGTCCACCATATACATGCTGAATCCATTATATGGCAACTTTCAGAATATGCTGGTATTCCCAAGAATACTCTTAAGTCCAGCAGAACCTTCTTTGCTCGGATCAACTAGGACCAGGGCCGATACGAGTTAAGGAAAATCCGGGTTATCCAGACAATGATGAAAAACGATAAAAAACCATGTACATCACTGAAATATTTTCAATGGAGTTTAAAAATTACTACTGACACACTTTCACCTAAAAACAAATACAGTGTATGTACTGTAATAGGCTATGTATTTGTACTGTTAAATTAATTGGGAGTCGATTAATAACACAACACAACACTCACTTTTAAACTTTCCCAGAACATGTTTCTGAGGCCTTCCCTCTATCTTCAGCCGGACATCAGTCGATGTCCGGCTGAAGATAGAGGGAAGGCCTCAGAAACATGTTCCGGGAAAGTTTAAAAGTGAGTGTTGTTTTGTGTTATTAATCGACGCCCAATTAATTTAATTTATACAACACTGTTTTCAACACTTCCATGAAAGGATTTATTTGTACTGTACTACACACTAGTTGGTAGTAAAAAAGGCAATGAGCTTCTGCTGTCTCAGTTTAGTGTATCGCTTATAAGCTGCACAATCTCACAACTGTTTTAACATTAGAAGTTCATTTGGCAATGTTTCGGCTTGACTCTCGATAAAAAGCATCAATTTCTCTGTTTGCTACTGCTTGTGTGTAGCTCATAACCACAGCTGGTTCATCAACACTGTCAATGCCTGCCTCGGTAGCATAGATGGTAGCGTATCTGTCTCATATTCAAGAGGTCCCAAATTCGGATCTCGGTTACGGTGAGTTACCTGGTTAAGGGTTCTTCTGGGGTTTTCTCTTATCCTGATAGATGAATGTCAAGTAACTCTAAGCTCCATGGACCCTGGACTCATTTGAGCATTATTTCATTCATTTCATTCATCATCTGATATGACTTACCATTGGGAGGATGTAAATTACAAAAAAACACTGTCGAATCTGAATAATCTTCATTTTCATTTTCAATAACACTGCATGATGCAATAATGCCTTCCTCTATAGTCGGTGTATAACATCCTTCATTGTCAATGTCTTCTTCTCAACATCAAAAAAGCCATCCATAATTTTAAAAATATCTCTAAGATCTTCTTCCACACTTTCTTTTTTCTTCTTCTTCTTCAATCTTATTTTTTGGCAAGTCACACTCACCAGATCACAACTTTTACCATGATTTAATCAAAGTTTCTCTTCCAACCTGGTCTCAAGCAGGTGGGGTGAGTGCAATGAACTGGTCCGCTGTCGAGAGAATTCGAGTAGATACCTACTATAGGTGTGCGATATGAAGAGCGATCGGGTTCCAAGTCCTCATTCGGTAAGTTTCGTTTAACTCCGTAAGCATAGATGACAACTCTGAAATTTGAAATGCGCTATACACTGACATCTAGTGTCTAATATGTTAAGCTGTATCATGTCCGCCATATTTTGTTTTGATGAATTTCGAGATTAATTAGCTTACCAGTTTACAACAATCGTATGTTAGAATTAGAATTTTAGTTTGTTCTTGGCAACATATACATGTTATGAGAACGTCAAAATGTATAAATACAGTATATACATAAAGTCAAATTGATTACATACAATATACACAGTAAGCAGCTTTTCTATGGTTTCATGTGGTATTTGCATAGACTAATTTACTACAAGAAATGTCATAATATAAATATTAGAGGTTTGTAAATGTACTATGCTCCCAGTGCTCATTTACATGGTTATAGTTCTAAAAATTCATTAACTATATAAAAACAGTGTGCAAGCAAAAATTTCTTAACCTTATTCTTAAAGTGTTTTAATGATGCAGCTTGTTTAAATGAATTTGGAAGTTTATTATGTAACATTATCCCTTTTTAGTTAAAGCTTCCTTCATAAAGGCTCGTTTGGTGCGCTCGAATTGTCAGTTTATCCTTGTTACGAGTGTGGTGGTAATGTACATCAGCATTTACTTGAAAATTATTTATATTTGTATGAACATTTGTGGAAGTTATGGCTCTCGAAAGGGGACACATTATTATTCGTCTACCTCCATATAACTGTGATCTAAATGCAAATGAGTTGGCATAGGCAAAACTAAGGAATGTTTTCAGAGGATGCAATGTTACTTGTGATATCTTCGTTTATCTTACACGCTATTTTGCTGAACTGTGTTTTTCAAGGTTGACCACACTGCAGAAACAAAGTGTTAGCTCCTGCTTCTTCCCCTCTGCCCGCACCGCACTGTAAATCCAGCGGTTAAGTTATCTTGCACATACTGTACTGAAGATTGGGAATTTATCATCTGTAAAACAAGTCTTTGTTTACTATGCTATACATAATTATTTTTATAAAACTGGTCCAGCTTAGCCGGACTTCCAGGTTAACAAGGTTTTAGTGTAATTTTGAAATCTTGTTGGTTGACACAGAGAAGTACTCCACTAGATAAATAGTTGGCAGTATAACACTAAGAGTAGGGAATCCCCTTTCAGACCCCAGTGGACATACAGCTGATGGAGATTCTTTGGAACACGATGTGAGATAAACATTAGTATTATCAGTCAAGTCACAATTGCAATAAATACATAGTGTCGTGGCAACTCACATAAAAGGTTCGCGTGATAACAGGGCTTGTTAGTCTACACCAACAGCCGGCAGACAAATAGTGCCGATAAAGGTCTGCCACAACAAACAATCTGAGATAAACGGTAATTTCTGGTGACTTCTGGACTGATAGAGATAATTCGGTTTCTGGTTTATGTTAGAATGATCGAGAAATGATTCAGTGAGATATATACGAGATTGTGACATGCCAGCAGATAGTTGTTGTGAAACAAGAGGAGTTGCAAGTTGTAAACAGAGTGAGTAAGCAGAGTTGTGTAAAGACATGTAACGAGAGTGTTGTAAACAGAAGAAGTTGAGTAAGCTGTTTGTTATTATCATCGACTTTGGTGTTGTAGATTGTGATATGCAATGTAATTGAACTGCTACTGTGAGTGTATTTCTATGCAAATAAAGAACATTTGGAATATCTGCAACTCGGACTTTTAATTCTACAAATCCACAAAGTCTCAATACTATCATTTATACAGAGCATAAAAGCTTTAGCCAAGTTACTTCATGCACTAAATTATATTAGCTGATGTTATAGTGAACAGCTCAATAAGACATGTAGAACTAGCAATTTTCACCTTAATGATAGAGCCAAGTTCAGAGACATAGACACGTTCTGTCTCCAGAAGTTCAGCTAAGACATGTCCTCGCTTTGTTCTCAGTAGTTCCATGTCCTGGCTAGATGATTCACTATCAGGAGAGGAACCAGCAGTATCACATGACTCTGGTCGGATAGCCTGTGCCTGCCACATCTCGGAGGGCACATCAATCTGCTTACAATCAACATCAAAAAGAAAATGTTAACATTATCTCAAACAACCTAAATTAAGATTTTATATCTTTAATTTTATGTTGTAAAGCTAGTGACTGAACAATATGCCTAGAGGGAGACTATAAGATTTCCCATTGGCAAAAGTGATACAGAAAATAAAAGGATTGGGTAGATTAATTTGGGAAGGAAACATCCCAGGATTAAGTTTAAAGTACCTCCCGGCCTTTACCAATTATGATGATTGAGGAAAACCTGGAAAAACTCTCAGCAAGGAAGGACTGTCCTGCTGGATTTGAGCCAAAGATTTCCCATTCATGAGTATCTGTTTTAATGGGTACAACCAACAGATTGTTTTTAGGTTTAATTAGCTACTCTTAGCATTTTGTAGCTCCTTGTAAAAATAATAAACTTTATTCCATACTGAGAATAAAGAAAGAACATAAAACAAAATAATAATAATAAAGAAGAGGATCTTGCCAAGTATAATTTTCAATCCATTAGCAAGAATTAAATGTTCAATGTTAATTGAAAAAACTATTTGTAGCTGGGTTTTTTTAAAACTTCATCACTTACATTTTATATTTTTGAGGGACTAGTTTTGGAAGCCAATGTCTCCATTATCAACATCTTCCCAACTGTCTGTTGTCACCTGCCTCTCTCTGCTGGTGGAACTATGAATTTCTTTGTCAAACTGTCTACTGGCACGATTTCAAAGTTCATTATTCGGTCCTTATTTTTTCATATGAATACACTTACCCATGTAGAAGAAGAAGTTCACAGCTACACCACCAGAGAGCGGAGAGCAGACAACAGACAGTTTGGAGGTGATGGCTTCCTAAGTGACAGAATGTTAAAATACCAACTACAAATAGTTTTCCTTTTTTTTTTCTTCAATTAATTTTGATGTCACTGTTACTAAATTCCTCCAATCACACATAATTCATACAATGTTACCCAAATAGGAAGAAGTTATGTTCCCAGAAGCCATATCCAATGCTACAGCTCAAAAGAATAGATTTTTCTTATACATGTAGGTCTATTTTATGCATACTATCTACAAGCAGAACTGTTTATCATTCCAAAACCATGCAAGCACAACATTGTGCACTCTTTGCTACCTGCTTACCTTGGGTAACGTGTTGGCTTTCCGAAAAACCTTATTACTGCCCTTGCCACCACCACCACTGCAATGATTGTGTGAAAAATGGGAAGCATTTGGTTGCTGAAGTGGCACAGCAGGCTCAGGGGTTACTGTTTGGACAGGCCTTGGAGGCTTTAAGGTTAAGCGCTTCAAACTTGCCATTCTCTTTTCACACATCATTGATACATCATCTATCCTTTGTAGCACCTGGAAGAGTGTGTTTCATTGATCAAGGAAATATTCTATGTACATTCTACTGTAAGAGCGCTACATAAGCAATATAGACAACATGCAAGTCATTCTTCAGAGCAAGTAGCAGTCCTCTCACTCAATATGGTCCATATTCTGCATAGGCTATGGGAATAATACAGGCAATCAAGTGAAGGAAATAGTGAAATACATTTCCTTTCTTGGAGGTGTTGAAAACAGTGTTGTTGTAAGAAATTAAATTTAAAGGGAGTCGATTAATGACACTAAACAACACTTTCTTTTAAATTTTCCCGGAACATGTTTCAGAGACTTTGCCTCCATCGTCAACCAGACATCGACTGGTTCTCAGTAGTGTAGCTGTAGATATTTTGTCATAGGTCTCCTCTGGTGGTGGTTCGAGGAACTTGCTGAACAAATTTTTCTGGGGGATGTCGAAATTGAATACTTTGTTCCTATTTTTTGAAATGAAGATTTGTTCCCATGTGGGCAGTTCTTGTTTTCCTGATGTATGTTTCAGCAGTTTTGGTTCTGGATTTAAGTTGTGTTTTATTTTTTTTTTTTTTCCCAGCAGTTGCCACGCATTTTTGGAAAAAAAAAAAAACAAAAAAAAAAACAAATCCAGAACCAAAACTGCTAAAACATACATCAGGAAAACAAGAACTGTCAACATGAGAACAAAGCTTCATTTCAAAAAACAGGAACAAAGTATTCAATTTCGACATCCTCCAGAAAGATTTGTTCAGCAAGTTCCTTGAACTGCCACCAGAGGAGACCTATGACAAAATATTGCCAGCTACACCACTGAGAACCAGTTAATATTCGGTTGACGATGGAGGCAAAGTCTCTGAAACATGTTCCGGGAAAATTTAAAAGAAAGTATTGTTTAGTGTCATTAATCGACTCCCTTTAAATTTAATTTAAGTGAAATATATCCTTCAGATGATTATAATATGGAACTGAGCTTATTTTTCCATTAGTAGACAACTTAATTTACATCTAAATATAAAATTTATAGAATGCAAAGTCAACAGTTTTAGTGACACCTGGGTCACAGTTCTCCCTTCCGAGGCTCCAGTTTATGCTATTGCGCCTTTCCTCCTCTAAAATCCAAAACTCATACATCAAAGTCCACTATAAGATTCTGCGAGTGCAGCTAAAATAAGTGATCCTATTGTATTAAATAATTAATAACTCTTATAACTAATATAACTAGTTAATATTTCTCAAAAACAGATGCAAAATGTGAATGATAATCTGTTAAGAAACTGCAATGCCTGTATTTGAACACAGATAAAAAGTTCATTTCATTTTGTCACTGAGACAAAAATGACAGTACAAAGTTGCATCAAATTCGCTTTGTCACTAGAATTGTTCGCCCAATGCTTTCCTACCACTTTCACTTTTTATAAATACTGGTTCGTAGAATTAAAAGTCCAATTGCAGAAATTCCAAAATGCTCTTTGTTTCTGTAGAAATACACTTTGGTCAACCCTTACAGTAGCAGAATTACATAACATACACAAATACAGCCTTCAAGTTCGTCTGTCACACCCCCAAACAAAGAGTTCTCTTTCAAAACACAGCTGGACGAGTCCAATTACCACTGACTACTCAACTAAACGCGGCTTCCTTTTATACATCCGTTCATGATTTCAGACGTTTGTGGAATGTTCTCTATCAATCAAGATGTCGCTAGAAAGACGAACCTTCCAGTTATCTATCTGTTTCGGCAAGCTTTTATCTCAGCGCTGCACTAGCTGTCTCTTTGTATGTGCTGGCTACGCATCATTGCAACAATAGGTTAGCGACAATACAAAGAGTAAGCAGATCAGCCTAATGTTCCTTTGCCTTTGAGTCAACCACAGAACTGAAGATAGGGAAGAGGTTCCCAGAAACTAGTCTTCATCAAAAAACTTGTAAGTGGAGAAAAGTATATACAAGGTTGACTCATTTGCCTAAATTTAGTAACTAAACCAAAATTTCACTATTCTCTCCAAGATTATTCCTTTTCTCCTGGTCCTCCCCATTTCAAGGAGTGCCACTTCACCTGGAGCCGTCCTTGTCAATCCGAGAACCTCTTTACAGAATAACTTGTACATATTGTCAGCCTTGTTACTTATATCTGAGCCTCCCCAAATCTCTACTGCATATATCATTTTTGCCTCTACCATTGTCTCATATAGCCTCTCTAACCATTTTGTCGGCATGTCTAACTTATCTTTACAGGTTCTCAATCCTATCATACCTGCCTTCCCCTTAGAAATTATTTTCCTATCATATGCTCCCCATTCCCCATTGCTACTCAGCCTTACTCCTAAATCTTCAAATTCCTTCACTACCTCAAGCTCTTTCCCCCTCAAGAACCATTTCTCAACCTTTCTTAATTTTGTCTCTTTTTCACAAACCATAATCTTAGATTTATTAATATTTATTCTTATTCCCCACTCCTTGCAAAATCTTTGCACTTCATCAATTGCTTTTTGCAGTCCTATTATAGTTATGGATCCTATCACAAGGTCATCTGCATTAATTGTATATGAAGGGGCAAAGTCTTTCAATGTACTGCCTATATCCTGCTTGATTTCTTTAGGTGTTAAGCCTTTCAAATGGAAGTATTTAATCACTGTTCATTTTTCAAAATCCACTATTTTCATGAAACCTTCATATTTGTCTCATTTAAAATACTGTCATTCAATAACTAAACAAGCTATTGACCTGTGACTATGGATACAAGCTAGTCTAGAGTTAAACTATTTGATGCTATCAGTCAAACCAGCCCTGTGGTGCCATCTCTAAGTGAGGCCTGGGAGTTATCAACCTACCCTCGTAATTTTCTAAAATGGCCACAGTACTCTTAAGGATCCACAGTCTTTGGAACTACAACAGAAAATGAAGGTCAAATAGGACAAATTTGCCACACCATTTCAAAGCATCCTACTCTTGAACACTACAGCAATCTTGCCACAAGAGCTGTGAATAGGCATGGGTAGCAGACTTGGCTATGTTAGCTGTGTGTAAGGATATTTGCTGCTCCTGATGTAAACAAATATTTGCAGCACGCTCTGTAGGTGTGGTTATCACGAAGCAGGAAGTATTGTTGACCCATAATAGCAAACCAAGGTATTATCTTTCCCTTAAGTTTAGTACCCAACACCTCAGTGCAGCTAATTATCTACAATTTCAAATGTGTAATTGCTATAAAGCTCTAATATTTGAATAAAACTACATGCATAACATTCCTATGAGTAAGGACTATGATACAATAAAGCACAAAATTAATATAATGAGTTGAACTAGTACTCAATGCTCCATTTATTGCTAGTGTTTACCAGAACGTGTATTGTTAGGACCTTGACTTATTAGTCGACATTAGCTTTAACAAAACGCATTCTAGGTAAACACTAGCAATAAATGGAGCATTGAGTACTAGTTCAACTCAAAATTATATTAATGCATAACATGTTTATTTACACTGTGCAACAATAAATTTGTCCCTTTGATGAAAGTAGATGTATTGGGTGTACTGCTTTTATAACACCTGTAATTGGATTTTTGTCTAACATTTTACAAAAATGTACTTTCATTTCCTTTAGACATATCATTTTAACATATGCAGATAACCTGAGTTATGTTTACAAAGGGAGATAGTTTGACTTTTCTTTAATTAATAACACTAGAAAGACGATACCAGTCATGTAAAGGTAGAGTCAAACTGAAAAATTCAATGCCATAGCCGGGATTTGAACCAAGAATCTTCCAGGCTCCATCTGGACTATAGTTTATTTATACAGTTTCCATTACAATTTCATTTACAATGACTTTAACATAGTGCATGAACTTATTATACATCCTGTATAAATACATGAAATTGCTGAACCTAAGATTTACTCACTGACTCAGGTCCCTTACCCATAAGCCTTTGGTTTTCCTGGTGGGATTTCAAAGTTCATTAGTTTGTTTTTATGAACTTTGAAATCCCGCCAAAAGAGAATCCCACATTTAAGTTCATCACTAAATCAACAGATGGCAGCAACAACTCCAGAATTACCCACACCACTGGATCAAGCTTTAGTTGCATAAGAGCCGAAGATGCAAACGATGATTTGCGAAACATGTCCTCAAAATAGGCACGAAAGTGAAGCAGATGTGTAATAAATACGACTCATCTAAAAATTAATAATAACGAATCTTGTTGTGCAGTATTTATAAAATTGAAACTTGTAACCCTTCCTAGCTTATACATATACCACACAATAATGCACCTTCGAAAATTTAACCTAGACCTTGAAACCAACTCTGATAGACACAATCACAACACTAGACATAAAGACGACTTAGCGATTCCTACCCATAGACTGCACTTTTATGAGAAGACACCTAGTTTTATGGGCATAAAATTTTATAACATACTACCAGTCACTACCAAGAATTGTAAAGATAATTATTTTAAATTAATGCTGAAATGTTTCCTAATGAGTTTATTAATACTAGTTAGAACTTTATTTTTATAAAGATTATTGTTATTATTATTACTATTATCATCATCATCATCATCATCATCATCATCATCATCATTATTATTATTGTTGTTGTTAGTGTGCATGGATTTATTAAGCAAGTTGGTATTCTATTTATATCAGACAACCTGTATAGCTGTGTTCTTAAACTGTATAAATTCATATGACGTGGTTCTTTTGGGTATTTAACACTATACTGAACTGAAAATAAATGAATAAATAAAACTAATATTGGCTCTCTGGTTAAACACTGCTTAGATCTAGAACTGACATTTTAAAAATAATGAAGTACATACTTGTGAAACCAAAGCTTTGGTCTCTGGTGTAATAGAATCTTGAAACAAGGAACGGAACTCTTTAGGACTGCTCAGTTTGAACTCTTCTGCACTGGCCATATATTGCTGAATTTCATGCAGAGACTGTTCTGCCAATTCTGGTGACGTTGAGCACTTCTCTATATGCTGGGAGGCAAGCAGATCCACACCTTTGGTACACCACCTATTGGCCTAAAATAATGTTTCCAAATCAATGCATAGAACATTACACAGTTTAATACTTCTACTCCTAATCTTCAACTAGATATGTAATGAGCCTTAAAATAAATGAGGACAGAATTTATATATTTTTCCCATTTTATTTAACATTATTATGTTAACAGAAAAATGTTGGTAAAATTCCAAAGCAACTTAATATCATTCTTTGACTGTATCATCTGGACAGTGTATTGCAGTAATTAAATTACATAGGTTAAGTGCAACTGATGTATGAGAATGGCATATGCCTGTAACAGCTATTTTGAATTCCGTCTCGAAAAAGAAAATTAATATTGTTTATTTGTTTTATGATGTTATTTAAAATTATAAAAGAATGTCAGAAGTATGATTAAATGATTAAATTAAGTTTAGGAAGTGAAACTGAAAATAAGACGCTTGTATAGGTTGCTACGAATGACGTAGTCAAAAAGAAATATGTGGTTGCTATGGGGAGGAAAATCAATAATCTTTATCAGAAGAGGGATGCACCAGAATCAGTTTGATCATATAATAGGATAGTTATACAGGGTGTTAATGAACTACCCAAAATAATTTCAGTGATTGTAGATGTGATTAATATAAGCAAGCGGATATAGGCAAAGCATGGTCTGAGGCTAAACATAATGTAGTTAATTGTGTTAAACGTAACTGGCATCAGATGCTGATAAGTTGGTATTTAAACAAGGTGGGTGAAATTATTGCATTAGAATATCTTTAAAACTGCTTTCTGAGTATAAAAATATTGATTCTTAGTAGCTCATTATTGAAGTCCTCAGGATTAAATGCTTCAAAGATCTCCCAAATCTCAAAATAATCACCCGCCAGTGTGACACTAAACAGCAACTAACTACCTCCTTGTATCATGTAGCCTACTCTAGTGATGTTTCTGTAACTGTTCTAGTATCCCAATTCGTTACACAGAAAACTGGGATTTCAAGGGTCATTGGTTCAGTTTATATCATGCAGTTAATTTTTTTATTTTTAAATTTATTTTTTTCTTAAAACTTTTTCAAGTATTGTCACAACTTTGCAATCCATAAAATGCCACAGTAAAATTATATTGCATGCTTATATTTCTGCTTTGTAGTAGTTACTTTTTGCTGACAATAATGCTGTTTAAATTGAAATGTGTGCTTCTGTGTGATTGCAATTGCAGTTGTGTGTAGTTGGTTGAATCTGTCTTTAAAGGAGAGCAAATGTTATATAGAATAAAAAGAAGTATTTCAGAAAGTGGAGTGCCATTGTTGACAAGGTTGACTCACTTGCCTAATTTTAGTAACAAGAGCAAATGTTGTTTAAGTTGGCGAATAAAATGGCTAAATCTGTAACAAAAAATTGTGCAGTCTGAAACATAAAGTCATAATGCATAAAACTATTTGTAGTTGCTTTTTTACACTACATCACTTACATTTTTATTTTTTCAGGGACTACTTATGGGAGCTGTTGTGTCCACTTTCAACCTCGACGGTCTGACTCAGTATGAAAAACCAACTACAAACAGTTTTATCAATTAATTTGGACAGCACCATTACCTCCAAACATGCATATTAACGTAATAAGTCCTCTCTTCTAATCAACAACTGTCAGTGAGACATAGTGGGAACTGAGAGATGAAATGTAGAAGCCTGATCAAGGAAAGTTTGAGTGAAGTTAGATACGAAAATTGGCAAACCTATTGCTTTTGTGTTTCAGTAAGAACTTCTATAGGGTTACATGTTTGTATTGCTTACCAATTATGTATAAGTCATACAAAATGAAGAGGACTTCAGAGGCTATTCCCAGAAAATTCAAGCTACATTACAAGTTAAGTCCAGAGAGTAAGTTATGTTTGGTAATAAAATTAAATTGTGTACAGATACAGAAAAATTATTTATTGCACAAAATTCTACAACTCTTAAACTTTTTTTCCACATAACTGCCGAAATTTTGCAGGCATTTGCCATAGTGTGGCACAAGTTTTTGTATACCTTCTTCATAGAAGTTTGCTGCCTGTGTCTTCAACCAGTTGGAAACATTTTCTTTCAGCTCTTCGTCATTGTTGAAGTGTTGACCACCAAGGAAAGACTTGAGATGCAAAAACAGATGAAAGTTACTAGGAGCAAGGTCAGGGCTGTACGGGGGGTGGTCAAATACGTCCCAGCCAAATCCCTGTAGGATGTTTTTCATCACATTTCATCATAATAGGTCAAAAACTGAAGTGCACCACCCATCCGTTTTGTTTTGAGTTGCTCAGTAAGAATCTTTGGCACCCAACGTGAGCAAAGTTTATGAAATTTCAGTTTTTTTGTAATAATTTCATGAGTGATCGTGAGATTTGGGGAAATTCCATAGTGAGAGCACTAATTGTAAACTTGCGGTTTTCCTGGATCTTATCATCAATCGCGTGAACCAATTCTTCTGTAACCAAAGATGGATGCCCACTTCGTTCTTCATCGTGCACTTCACTACATCCTTCACTGAACTGTCAGACCCATCTTCTCACCATTGTATCACTCATCGCATTTTGTCTGTAAACATCGCAAATTTGCCGATAAATTTCAATTGGTTTCACTTTCCTAGCATTCAGAAAACGTATCACATATCTGATTTCACAAGTGGCGGGATTTTCAATCAACACCGACATTGTAAACAAGCACAACAAAGCGTAGAGTGGCTGACAGCGATCTCACAATGGCGCACGTTTCTTCTCCTTGATACCAAGCGTCTACCGCGCATGTGCGGATCTGTGATCGTAGCGCTGCAGTGGAGATAAATTGAAACAGAACTTACTTTCTGGACGCCCCTTGTATTTTGTCGTGAAAATATATTACAATACAATACTTTATTCGTCACATTACACTTACATAGTTGAGCAGGTGCTTGTAAATTGGTGACAACGTATGGTATTTTAATAAAAACTGTTAGATGCCACTTTTAGTGAAAACTGAAATATTTTAAAAATGTTCAATATAAAGAGTGCTTTGGGGTGGATGGATTTCATTAAGACTGGCATTCATTTTCCAATTATGCTATTACCTAAAGATAGTTGCTACTTTGATAAGTGGAGCAAAGAAAAGGATTTTATTGCAGCTTTTGTCCTGGAAACAAGAACATAAGAATATAGCTATAGATTATAATGCTTAGGACATGTCATAGCTTAATTAGAACTTTTCAAATTTAATTTCTTCCTTAAGGAAAGAATCATAAATGCATCATTTAAAAAAGAAGCTATAGTTCCCAGAGATCATTGTGTATAAACACTATGTTTACTCATATTATGAATACTTTTATGATACCATTTTGTCAGCATCTCTTTATAAATGCACTGGGTAATTCTGAATCCAATATTCATTTTTATAAGAAACTAATGTTGCTTAAAATGAGTTACACTGCATGTATGTAGATTCTTATGAATATTATACAAATAACTATAGGTATATGCTGTAATGGTATAGATACCGTCTCATACGTAATGTTGCTTTTTAAGAAAAACAATTATAGAAATGTGCTCTGACAGGTCATTAACTAATTTACAAAGTATAGAGCATTAGAATCTATGGTCTTGAGCCATTGTTCACTGAGGTTTATTATCCCAAGATAGTACCAGTCTCTGGTTTTTGACACAAAGAATTTGGTGACACCCATTTGCACTGCTTCAATGTTGACATAATTACTTTCATGTAGAAAATGGGCCATGGATCGAAAAAGATGATGATCTGACAGTGCGAGATCAGGGCTGTATGCTGGGTGTAGTAGCAGTTTGATGCCGCACAATTCCTTAAGTTTTTCCATGGTTGTTCTTGCAGTATATGGTGTTGCATTGTTCTGTTGCAATAGACCTCTATTTCGGTTAACTAATCCATCTCAAAATTTCATGAACTCATTCCCGTTGTTGAGAACAAAGATCCAGACCAATTGCCCGTCTATTTGGAACCAACTCCCAGTGAACCACCCCTTCAAAATTGCACCAGACGATGATTTTGTAGGGGATCAAGCTACTGTTTTGAGGCATCAGGGTTTCAGTAGTATACTCATATTTCATCACAAGTGACAATTCTCTTGAAAAATCTATTATCCATGGGATTAAGGATAAGCTGATGACATATTACTCTACATTCAGCCTGTTGAGTTGTCAGTTCATAAGGCACAGATCTACAGCTTCTGTATGATTTTCCAAATGTCTTAATGTGGCGTTGAATGTTATCTTTTGATGCACCAAGTTCTTCTGACAGCCTAGGTATACATTATTGCACATTTTCTCGCAAAACTTGGCTTGTATCCTCAATATTCCATACTTTAGATCTTCCAGAATATGGTAAATCTTCAATATTTTCGTTTCCATTGTTGAAACGTTGGAACCATCATTGTGCCACTCACTAATGACACCTTCTCCTTCCACTTCACATGTTCTCTGAGCTGTGGCAGCAGGTTTATAATCTTGTTTCCAGTAGTGTTTTAGAAGTACTCTAACTTCAAACTTTGTTATCTCCATTTAACAACTGAAGACTGATACATGTTCACAATGTACACAACACTAGACATGGTATTCTGTAAATAGCATTGCCAAACAAAAGAAACTCAATGAATTTTCTAAAACACCAAAATCAAAAATCCCACTTTACTCATGAGACCAGCGAATATAAAATCAGAATTTATACAATGTTCTGAAATAAAAGATTCCAGAGTTACGAGCACTTAAAATGGCACAAAATGAATTTATATGATAAATTTATAATAATATACCTAAAAAATAAGAAAGGTAAATTATATATGGCTTTTATCGATTTGGAAAAAGCTTTCGACCGGGTAGAGCTGAAACTGTTGTGGTATAAGCTGTTAATGAAAGGAGTGAGTAATCAAATGGTAACTATACTATAAGAATTGTATAATGAAAATACATTTTGCATAAAATATGAAGAAGGGGCACTAACTAAAGAAATACAACTGGAGGGAAAAGGACTAAGGCAAGGGTGCAAGCTAAGTCCAATTTTATTCAATTTATTTATTGATGATGTATTACAAAATATAAGTAAGAATAATAGTCTCATACCAGTAATAAACAACTTACAAGTCCCAGGTTTACTTTTTGCAGACGATTTGGTAATAATGTCCATTACTGTTAATGGGTTAAAAATATCTTTGCAAGAGGTGGAGAAATACTGTTCAGAGTGGGGCTTAAAGGTAAACAGCGAAAAAAACTCAAATTGTAGTATTTAAAAAAGGAACTAAATTGAGTAAATATGAAAAGTGGAAGAAGGGAGAAGCTGAATACAAAGTAGTGTGTGACTGTACTTACTTAGGATTAAAATTAGATGCAGGAGGCAAATGGGAAAAACAAAAGAAATCAGCACTGGCAAAAGGGAAAGCAGCAATGATGGCTGTGAGAGGGTGTCTATATAAAATGCCGGAGATGGAGATGAAATGGTTGGAAAGAGTATATAGTTCTGTAGTCGAGGCCAGAATGCTATATGGCATTGAAATATGGGGGCTTGAGAATGGGTGGGAAGTTGTGGATCAGATACACAGGATGTTCTGTAAGGAAGTTTTGGGGCTGCCAATGGCAACAGCAAACGAAGTTGCTCAAATTGAAATGGGGAGAGTAACAAGGAAAGGGTTAATAATGGAAAGAGCCTTGAAATACTGGCATAGGATCTTGAATTTAGATGAAGGCAGCTTATTGCAGCAATGTTTAAAATATCAAGAAGCTAGTCTGCAAAGCTCGGGTTGGGCAAGCACTCTACGAAACAATTTAGAAAATAATGGCTTAGGGGATATTTGGAGAAAAAGAGAGAGAAATTATAAAGGTTTCTGGAAGGTTGTTAGAAAAAGATTTGAAGATATAGAGATTCAAAAACTGTTCAGCCAGTTAGGTGAAAAGAGGTCATTGGTATATTATGTTGAGTTAAAAAGTGGCTGGGGAAGGGAGCAGTATATAGATAAAACCATTAATGAAGAAAGGAAGGGGATAGCATGGCTGAGAGCAGGAGTGTGGAGGCTAAAAGGGCAGCGGAATGGGTTTGTGAAAGACAAGTGCCCATTGTGTGGGGGTAAGGAAGATGTGGAACATATCCTTTTTGAATGCAAGGAAACAGAGATTTGGCGAAAAGAATACATCTGGAGAAAAATTAAGCGAAATCCTGATATATGTAAAATTATAGATAAAAATCTCAAGAATGTAGGTCAGTTCTTAGATAAAGTGAAAAATAAATGGAAGTGGACTGTGAAAAAAGGAAATGAACAATAGTGTGTAAGCAATAGTAGTAATGGTAGTAATGGTAGTAGTAATAGAAATGTAAGTAGTGTACTACACATTTTGTAATTCAACGGGCTGCTCACCAATTAATGGCCTGGGCCAAATACTGGTGATCAGCTCAACACTTGTAATAGCTTAGTACACAAATAAATATTACAATATAATAATATAGTGCGACAGCCATTGAGTTTGAGGTTTTAAATATTTGATAAACATGGTTTTCTTAGCATCCTTTATTAATAGGAAAAGTTAAGTTAAAAATAATGTGAGGTTTATCACATTTCATCTCATATAAAATGTATCATGTGCAAATGCATAAACATCCTACGCCTAACAACCAACATTCACAAAACCATGCAAATATATCTTAATATTTACATTGCTATCATAACACAGCAACTTGAAAGAAAAATAAAGAAAAACGGTTCTAACCCTCTTTTTACTAGAAGATACGTATATTAATTTTCATTTACCTTATCAATGCGTTCCTGAAGCTCCCTGCACTTATAGAGAGTAGTGAGGCGACTTTCAAAGCGTTCTGACAACAGCTGACATATCCTCTGCAATTCTGAGCATTTAGGTTGGACAGAATCTAATGCACAGTAATGTCTACTATTTAACAATTGCTGCCCTGTTGATATTAGTTCTTCTGCTCTTTCAATGTCACTCTGTAAAGTTTCAGAAGATAATATTGTTAATTCTGTAAACCTCTCTTAGGGCCAGTTTGACTAACCCTTGTTAAAAGGCTTTGTGTTTATTAAATTTTAGTTATAGTTTAACTAAGTGTCCAAACTTTTACTTGTCATTAAAATCTTGCGTAAAATTATTAGTTAACTCTTAATTTCACAAAAAATTGTGGCAAAAGCTTTCAAGAAGATGGTGAATTCCGAAGACACCCCAAATACACCTGTGTCTATGCATTACAGCGCACTCTGTGTCAATTACAAACAACTGGTTTGGTCTATGGCATCTTTTTTCCTAATTGCTTCAGGTTGCAATATCAACTGAAAATTCTAGATATGAGGTAATGATCCAGAGAATGGTTCAACACTCAAAAATTGTTAATTATTAAACCTTTTACCAAATAGATTATCAAGTGAGAAAAAGCAGATTTAAATTAAACGATAATAAGATATCCAGAAGAAAAATCTGTAAATAATTTAATTGAAATGCACTTCCCCAAGATCCAATAAGCCACTGTGATGATCTTGTATCAACATAAAATGCAGTTTAGATATATACAGTCAGACTGAAAAATTCAATGTCATAGCTGGGATTTGAACCACGGACTTCCAGTCTCCATCTGGTTGCAGTGTGGAAGAATAAGTACTTACAGCATAGTAAGTCGCCACAAAGGGTGCATATCCTATTGTATATGAGAACCCTTAGTGGTTTACTGAGAACAATAGAAGTCAATTAGAGAATTTAGTATCATGCTGCCATGTTGGCCACAGTAGATCAATGGTTAAGAGCAACTAGACGGAGACTGGTAGATCCATGGTTCAAATCCTCGCTATGGCATTGAATTTTTCAGACTGACTCTAGCTATGCAAACCTTAGCCTACACACGACTAGTGTGGAAGAACAATTAATTTCCAACAATTAACATAAAACACGGTACCAAAAACATCATATAAAAAGTGAATATCCTTTGCTTCCGGTGAAGGCCATGTCATCTTGGTCAGACTTGTCAACTATAAAATAAGACCTGAAGCTTTCCTGGTGACAAATATGCTGAATTTCTTCTCAGGCAGCAAGCCAGGTGAAACGACAATTAGAAATCATTATCATTGTTTTGATAACGACCATAGAGCCAATTTTTGGGAGACGATCATCTTGGCAATATGCAACAGTTACTGGGAGTGGAGAATTAAGGAGGCTTTGGCGATTTCCTCTGAAAGGAGCACTCTTAATTGTGATGCTGGATTTCAGTTCAGCTCCTCTCGGAAACCGGCTTAAAAATGGAAATCCATTGATTTACGAAGCAAAGATCAATACAGCTGGATAATCAAGTTAAGTAGTTACATTTTTTTGACACAATTAATTTTCTATACTCACGCCATCTCCTGACCTGGCATTTAATTTACTGAAAACAGTCTTTTGTTCAGTAATGCAAATTTTGATGTTTTGTCTTTGTTTATATTTGTGTTATATCCAGTGTTTCATTTGTGGTTATAACATTTAATAAATATCCTGATGATGGGAGAGATGCACACTCCCGAAACGTTGATTTCTAATCGTCTTTTCACCTGGCTTGCTGCCTGAGAAGAAACTGAGTAGACTTGTCGATGTTTTGCTTATCTTGTCGTGAGCTTCTTCTGGGTTCTTGTCTGATCTTTGCATTGTTGTTCCTGCTTATAACTCAGCAGTTTCCTGGTGGCTCTGCCCCTTTACTCTTGATTTAATGTCTGTCCAAAGTCAGTGCCATGTCACCGTTTCTTGATGGTTTTGTAAATGAATTCTGTTGCCTTTTCCTTTGTTGTTTCCTTAGGTTTGTTTACATCTTCTTGGTTTATTTTGGGTCCTTTATGTGACAGAGACTGTGTGAGTGAGCTGTTGGACTTAAAATGGTCTTGTGGCTCTGCCTCTTGCCTCTCACTGGTTTACCTCGAGCCAATAGCTGTGCATGTCAGCAAGGTCTTCCAAGAATTGTGAAGTTGGCTGGAGGTCAACCTCATGTATAAGCAAGAACAACAAAGCAAAAGATCAGACTAGAGCCGAAAAGAAGCTCACGACATGATGAGCAAAACGTTGGCAAGTCCAACCAAGATGATGCAGCCTTCACCAGGAGCTAAGGATACTCATCAAGACGTAGGCCATGGAAGTCTATGCATCCATCAAGTACAAATGCCATTTACAATGGTTTAAACCTGAATGGTGGATGCTACTTTAACTTCAAAGTATGCAAAAATGTGTTATTACTGTTTAAAGATTAAGCAGACCCCAACAATAATAAAAGTTGCTTCTAGACATAAATGCTTCGGAAACCACCTGAATAAACCCACAAATAGTAGCTCTGGAAATTCCAACACTCAACATTAAAGAAAAGGATCATTTATATAAACTAAAAACAATTTGGTATTCTAACCTAACGTATTTGCTATAAAATTATTTTCATGACCACTTTGAAAAATCTGTATTGCTTTAAAAGCTCCTCCTTTTGTTGGTTTTCAAACTTATTCCAACACAGTCCATTCTGCTATACCAAATGACATTCTCAAATGCCAAATACGGCAAAATGAGATAAACGGCTTGGTATGCTGCAGCCATTTTCTGACTTCTAACATTTGTTAAACATCTTAACTCAGAGGTACTTCAATATCATTAACAGTAAGTTTAACTTTTTGTTAAAGCTAACATTGTTCAATGAAACAGAATTTGCATTAACTTCAGTGTTAAAAAAATGTAACATTGGTGAAACCAGCGAAGTAACATAAATCTCTTAGTAATGTACATTTTGTATATCTTACCATGCAAAGCTTCTGAAATGCTGTGGTCTCTCTTATAAGCATATCAACCCTTGCTACAGTTTCACCCACTTCAGTCATTTCACAAACAGTCTTTAAATGGTTGTCAAAATTACCCTGAAACAATAAAGCAGCATTCATATATGTGTTTGGAGGAATTTAGTAACAGTGACGTCAAAATTAATCTCAGAAACTATTTGTAGTTGTATTTAAGTTTGATTTATGAGTCACTATGTTTATACTCAAACTTCACTTACTTGTTGTTGTATAATTGAAACGTTTTCAAGATCATTCGATCTCATCCTCAGCTGTTTGGTGACTAAATGAACCTTCCTCTTCTTCCACTACTACGGAGCTCCGATCACTCTGCCATCTGGTGTTAGGGGAACTAAGTTTAAATACTTCATTTAATGCCCCTAACACCAGATGGCAGAGTGATCGGAGCTCCGTAGTAGTGGAAGAAGAGGAAGGTTCATTTAGTCACCAAACAGCTGAGGATGAGATCGAATGATCTTGAAAACGTTTCAATTATACAACAACAAGTGAAGTTTGAGTGTAAACATAGTGACTCATAAATCAAACTTAAATATGAAGAATACTTCACTGTTAATAATGCTTCTGCTTTTAATATTTATTTGTAGTTGGTTTATTAATACTCGTCACTTACTTGTTTATATTTATGAGAGACTAGTTTCAAAGGCATTCGCCTCCATTTTCAATCTCTTTCGAACTGGCATCTGCTGTTGTCTGCTCTCTCTCTGATGGTGGAACTATGAACTTCTTTGTCAAATTATCTACTGGTGGGATTTCAAAGTTCATTACGCGATCCTTATTTTTCCATAATAATATGTTCTCTCTTGTTGTTAATTTATTTTGGTTTATCACTCATTTTAATAATTTTGGATTTGGATCAATGTCATGGTTTTCATTCCAAAAGTGAAATGCTACTGCTGACTTATCTTCTTGTTTCAATCTGATGTTTCTAAAGTGCTCTTTGACTCTGGTTTTTAGATTTCTTTTATAGTTTAGCTTTTATAATTTTCTTCAACTAAAGAAAACCATTAAGGAAGCAACCACATTTACAAAAGAAAAAGAAAGCAAGAGCATATTCAGTTCATTCACATATCACCCATAATCATTTAATAAATTTAAAAACAACTTCAGGGAACAAAATATCACCTTGGCACCTACTAATACACACTCAATTTTAAAATTGCTAAATTCAAAAACAAAAGATGAAATCCCATCAGTTAACAGATCCGGAATATACCAGATAAGTTGCAAGAATTGTGAAAAATGCTACATAGGTCAAACTAAAAGAAATCTAAAAACCAGAGTCAAAGAGCACTTTAGAAACATCAGACTGAAACAAGAAGATAAGTCAGCAGCAGCATTTCACTTTTGGAATGAAAACCATGACATTGATCCAAATCCAAAATTATTAAAAGGAGTGATAAACCAAAATAAATTGACAACATGGGAGAACATATTATTACGGAAAAATAAGGATCGCGTAATGAACTTTGAAATCCCACCAGTAGATAATTTGACAAAGAAGTTCATAATTCCACCACCAGAGAGAGAGCAGACAACAGCAGATGCCAGTTGGAAAGAGATTGAAAATGGCAGCGAATGCCTTTGAAACTAGTCTCTCATAAATATAAACAAGTAAGTGACGAGTATTAATAAACCAACTACAAATAGTTTCTGAGATTAAAGCAGCATTCATTTAGAGTAATATTGTGATTAATATATCTTTAAGAGTTTGAACTGAGAACTGCATGAATTTGTCTCACAACTGGAAAAAAAAAAAAAAAAAAAAAAAAAAAAAAAACGAAATTGCAATTATGATCAGAATCTATACTGAAAAATAATTCTGATGTGTATACTCACATGGCTTTCTCTACTCACTCTTGCACAAACTATTATTAAAACCCTTTTTCTTCTTTCTACCTCACACTAATGAAAACATGTGTTTCCTTGCTGATACAATAAGAAGAGGAGTATACAGCAATATATATATATATATATATATATATATATATATTGGGAAATTCAGACCAATAACAAAGAAAGTCCTGGAAATTATTCACTTCACAAAAAATTGTTAAATAAATTGCATCCTTTAATGTGATCTTATATTAAGTTTTTATGCGCTGAAAATATTTTTTTCGGGGAGCGGGGGAGGGGGGGTGGGGACAAAGGCTAACACCAGTAACATTTTTTCTTATTTTAGTAATGTTTATTTATAGGCTTATTTGACATAAGTACCCCTTATCAGCAACCATATTAAAACGCACAGAGTATATTGTTAATACAATCAAGTCCTTAAACAACAGAAGAAGAGTATATTGTGTTTATATTTGTTAAATGAGTTGGTACATTAAAGCGCATTCATTTTCTATTTTCTTGTTTTAGTATGATTTGTTCAAAGATGCATATTTCACAAATTTATCCCATTAAAAATTACTCAAAAAAGAACATTCACATTATAGATGTCACTGTTTCTGTTCCTCTTTTTTCTCTCTCTTTTATTTGTTTCTTTTATTTGAGAGGGGAAGCATACCAAAATTTTCTACCAAGAATGAAGATGATCGCAGATCTGCCATTGATGCCATTGATCTGAGGATGTTTGACACAGTTTCGAACAAAACGTCTGGAAGAAGATTTTCCACTAGACTATGGCCTACAAGCCCGGATAATCATTATCTACAAAATGACTCCGGCCGTGAAAGAGTATGCACTACAGTGTTTACGTAATTGAGATTGCTCTGATTCATGTATCCAGCCATCTGTGTATGGTTGACATGAGTCAGCAGGATGCTGATGCAATAGTCCGAAGTACATGTTTTCATCAGCCAACAGAATTGAGACTTAATCAAGATTCAAACTGTGTCCAAATCATGGCACTTGAAACAAATGTTAAATAAGATTAAAGTAATTTCTAAGTCTTGCTCAGCTATATACACAGCAATGTGACTCATTTTGCATTAAATGAATACATTCAGCTGATGACTAAAGAATCATCTTAAACAGCACCGCATTAAAGATCAAGTATTTGGAAGTATATATGCCTGTAACTAGATATTGTTACTACTTAAGTTCTCTCGATAAAACAAGTAATGATTAAAACTTTCTAAGCCAGGTAAAACTGCCACAGCTTACAATGGGAGGTACTTAGTCCTGTTTAGTCCAACATACCTGGAGCTCCTTGAAGTCTTGTTCAAATCTCCTAAGTTCAAGACACTGACGCAAACGTGCTGAATGGCTTAACCAGAAGTCATCAAAAGTGCGCTCTGTTTCCTCCAACTGAACAAGTAACCTATGTAAAATGCATAAATGAGAAACACTACAGAAATAATATCATAGTACTTATTAAAATATGAAATTACAACTAGTACTTGATGTATAATTTAATCTATTGTATAAGGTTTTGTGTATCTAAAAGTACTTATTATAAGTATTTCAGCAAAACTTGCAGATGTAGTATGAAGAGAGTAAACTAGATGCGGACACCTCCTGCACTGTTGATTTTAGAAAATTCTCTACGCAAGTTAACTTAACAAATTTAACTTTTATAAGTAAAGCACAAAAAACAGGAATCTGCCTTACTTAGCCAATGTCAAAGAATACCTTTCAACAGCAGTGACATTTCCCAGCCTATATGGACAAACTCTATACAAGTCCTGTTGGTCCTCTATGTTAGCACAAAATGAGGTAGCTGTAGCACTGTTAGTAGGACGCTGTCTGATACTGTTCAGTAAATCTTCTCCATGTTTTGCTGCATTCAGTATCTCTTCTTTCAGCTCAGCATACTCCAGACCCTGTGGATGACATTAATAAAATTCTATGTAAAATTAAAGCTGCTCCAAAATAGCCATAAACAATAACTAGAAAGGAATAACAAAGTTCAAATACAAGGGGTGTTGAATGAAGACTGGCACTGAATATTTTTTCCTTGCATTAAGTAACCACCTGAAATTTCCTTTTATTTTTATTTTTACTTTTTTTTTTTAATTAACATCCCTCAACATAAGTCATATCAGAAAATTAATAATATGGGTGAAATGATGTTCAAATGAGCCCAGGTCCATAGAGATTAGAGTTACTTGACACTCAACTTTCTGCATAAGGAAGAATCCCGAAAAACCCTTATCCAGGTAAGTCAACCTGACAGATTCAAACTTGGGACCTCTTGAAGGTGAGGCAGGCATGCTACCATCATGCTACAGAGGTAGGTCTTGTGACCTCTGAAGCAATTGTTTTTATTTGGCCCCCAAAATATATATTGTTTATTTATTTGTTAGTGCTATTTAGAGTTTAAAAAAATAAAAGAAGAATGTTTAACAATCTCAAAAACTATTTGTAGTTGGTTTATTGATACTCGTCACTTACTTTTTTATATTAATGAGAGACTAGTTTCAAAGGCAATCGCCTCCATTTTCAATTTCTTTCCAACTGGCATCTACCCGCCAGTAGATAGTTTGACAAAAAAGTTCAAAAAATCTTTTTAAACCACTTGTCAAACTATAAAAACACTTTAGCTCCACTTACATTTAAAATTAGGACATGTTTCAAGGATCACGCGTCCCCATCATCAGCTGATGTTTAACTAGTTCTTCAGGTGACCGCCTCCCTCTCCTGGCGCTGTTCAACGAGTTGAATGATGTCATCCACTATTGGTATTTTGAAATTCATGGCTCTCTTTCTATTCTTAAAAATGTGTGTGTTTTCCCAAACTGTTAGTCCCCAATACTTTTTTGTTGGTACCAAAAGTTTGATTTCTTTAGAAATATTATTATTTTTTGACCAAAAATGATGGGCTATGGCTGATTTATCTGTCTGTTTGTATTTTATGCATCTCATGTGTTCTTTCATCCGTGTTTCCAAGTTTCTTTTTGTTTTTCCAATATATATTTCATGGCAATCCTCACATTTTACACTATAAATTCCTGATAATTCGTTGGCCGGACTTGTGTTTTTGAGCGGGTGATTTAGTGCATTTCTCGTGCTGTATTTGTTATGTGGAACTAGTTGTATATGAGAATGATGGAAAATGCTTTTAAATTTATTAAAAGTCCTGCCAAATAATTATCAGGAATCTATAGTGTAAAATGTGAGGATTGCCATGAAATATATATTGGAAAAACAAAAAGAAACTTGGAAACAAGGATGAAAGAACACATGAGATGCATAAAATACAAACAGACAGATAAATCAGCCATAGCCCATCATTTTTTATCAAAAAGTAATAATATTTCTAAAGAAATCAAACTTTTGGTACCAACAAAAAGGTATTGGGAATTAACAGTTTGGGAAAACATACACATTTTTAAGAATAGAAAGAGAGCCATGAATTTCGAAATACCAATAGTGGATGACATCATTCAACTCGTTGAACAGCGCCAGTAGAAGGAGGTGGTCACCTGAAGAACTAGTCAAACATCAGCTGATGATGGGCACGCGTGATCCTTGAAACATGTCCTAATTTGAAATGTAAGTGGAGCTAAATTGTATCTATAGTTTGACAAGTGGTTTAAAAAGATTTTATTGATAAAGCTCCACTGTTTATAAATACTTCTATTTTATAATTTTAAAAACGCTCATAGTTCCACCACCAGAGAGAGAGCAGACAACAGATGCCAGTTGGAAAGAGATATAGTGATATATATTTTAGACCCCAATACATGTAACTGTGGTGGTACATACATAAACTATAGAGTTTGAAATTATAATTATGCACTTTCACTTTTCAAAGAGAAAATCCTGTACATGTGCACAGGATTGAACCTCTCTTATTACCTCACACATCCTCTACTTTAATTATTTCAAGTTGTGAGGCCTGGAATTTTACATGTTGGTGTAAAATGCGCCGCACACTTCTGTTTGACATATGCAATGCAATTCCATGCTTCTTTGCTAATCTCTTCGGACTCCTCAGTACAGATTCCCTCACCCACACAATATTTTCTGGCATACACACAGATCGTGGTTGACCAGGTGGGGATTTACGTTCTATACTACTTTTCTTCCTGTTCGTGGTTGAGGGAGACGGTCAACAGGCCCACCCACGTGTAGGCTATGCGTGGAGACCTGTAGAGAAGGTTTTTAGATTCTTGTCTAGTTTAGAGTTTAGGATTTTAGTGCACGAAATTTTTGGTAGGTTTTGATTGATGTTTTTTATGTACGTGTATTTTTAATAGGTTTTGTTACACTTGTATAGTTTTTAGAAAGTTTTATATCTGGCTTTTGCCATGACTAGTCTTTTAAAGGGTGCTGATGACCACCGTAGTTGAGCGCCCTTATATATATATCATCATCATCATTCGGACAGCAAAATCAGAAGAATAATCATGCCGATTCAGTTGTTGAAATCCTCAATGCATCTCTATTATGGAATTTTTTCTGATGAACCACTCAACAGCAACAGTACGCTCCTCTATTGTCCAACGATCCATGGTTGACCAATCAGTCTGACAGAAGCAGATGTCTAAAAATATCTCCAAAGTCAACACAACCACACCAAATAAACAAAAACCCTGCGTAATTTCAAAATAGAATGTATTCAAACACCTTTATTATTTCTGTCAGATCCTGTATATAGGTGGCTATGAGTGACGTGTATAAAGAGATAAACAGTTGCTATGGGGACAGAAAATCAACGTCTGAGAAGGCATGTGAGTAAAAATGAGTGGTCACAGAAAAATGTGTAAGAAGAGTTATTATATAAACTGTCCTGTTTTATTTTGTATTTAATAATTGTTAAGGAAATTACTATAAACAAAGAAGCTTCATAATCATTATTTTGGCAAATCACCAGTAAAATATTACATAAATCCAAGACTACGACCTTAGGAATGGGATTTCTCATTTGCTGACTGGGAGAATGAAATTTAATACTTTCTAAATTTATTGCATCTTCAGAATTTTCAAGTCTAATCTTCATGCGATATCATAATTTCTTTACAAAGCCCCTATAAAAATTAACCAAAACACAAATATGTTGTTGTTGTTTTCAAATGCTAGGCTTTGGCAATGAAGCCATTAGCTCTCTTGCGCTCCAATATTTCTGTATAGTGGGTCCGGCAGGTAGGGCTTCACAGGTTGAAAGATTTTCTTCTGTCATTTCCTCTTCTTGCAAAACACAAATATTAAACCCTTTTACAAAGACGAATCCCAAAATGAACAAAATAAATATTTTTTTTTTCCACATCTGTCCAGAGTAAGACTACTAATCACATTACACAAATAAAAATATTTAGTAAATATTCTCTACTTATCTTAAGAAGCCGATGACAATACTTCTATTATGCTTTTTGCGAAATTAATTTCATGAGCATTTGCCCACATCTTCAGTCAACACTGAAGTTGACTGTTAAGTGTTGACTGAAGATGTGGGCAAATGTTCATGAAATTAATTTCGCAAAAAGCATAATAGAAGTATTGTCATCGGCTTCTTAAGATAAGTGGAGAATATTTACTAAATATTTTTATTTGTGTAGTATTTGTTGCTCCACTGTAAATAGCTTCATTTTCTGTGTAATTACTAATCACATATTTTATCTTGAACCCTAAGAGAGCATGTTGTCGAAGATAACAGGACTCTTCATGTATTTCAACAATCGTACTTTAGATTATATTGTGACTTTGTGGGCTCGTGAAATGAAAAGTCCAATTACACAAACTCAACAATGTTCTTTATTTCCACCGACTTACCGTTGAACACTTGCCAATTACACAAAATTACGCAATGCACACAATTACGATTCACCAGTTTGTCGGTTACCATTCAGATGCACGTACACAATTTCATAAAGTCTTCCGTTGCACCGTCTTCTCGTTCATTAACACGGCGCTCCTTCGCTAGCACGTCAAACACTGACTAACTGTCTCCCTCCTCTTGCACGACGTGTTGCTTATATAGGGTCCGCTTGCCGATCTGGAAGGTTCTCCATTAGATGAAATATCCCGTAAGTTCGAGAACACAGGTGGAACAGAAAGAGACGGCGCAGTGATGTTTTTTGTCCCAGCCATCCCTTCTTAACGCTATAAGACAAACGAGGGGGCGGGGCGAACGTCGACCCTTCTCCTACTTTCCCACTCTATAGGGTGTTCCGACGCTCGGGTGACACTGCTCCCTCCTCAAAGCTGGTCGTCCCGAACAGCACCATCGTAGCGTGCCAGGCGGTCCAGGTGTACCACCAGCATCTGCTCGGAGTCTCAGCCAGAAGTAGCGTTGCCGAAGTTTGTCAATCGTTCGGTTCGCTCCCAGGTGTCCTCCTGAAGTACCAGCGTGCACTTCTTCCAAGACTTCCGGTACCTTACTCCGGGGAAGTACCAACTGTTCTCTCTGCGTCTTCCCATCGGGTGATTCCCATACCCGGGACAGCACGCCCTCTCTGGTCTTCAACGAGGCCCATTGGGCCCAGTACGACTTGTAGGTGGCGCTCCTCGGTGCGATGTCCTCCCAGGTTGGTCTCGTCCCTGCCTCCACTTCCCTCAAGAGTGGCCCCAAGTCTGCGTCCGCCAGCTGCTCCCTCTTCAGGCCTGCGCTATCCCAGCCTTCAGCAGGCACTGCCACAACTACTCGGACTGCTGCGGCACGCTCCTTCTCTTCCCTCTTGTGCACTGGCCGCACTCTTCCGGACAGGGTCTTCGGGACATGGCGTCAGCGTTACCGTGGCTCTTCCCTCTACAATGTTCCGAGGTGAAGTCATACTCCTGCAGCCTCTGGACCAAACGTGCTGGCTGGCCTTCCAGGTTCTTAAAGCTCAATAGCCAGGTTAGGGCAGAATGGTCAGTTCTCAGGTGGAATGGCTGACCGTACAGGTACTTGTGGAAGTGCTCCAAGGTCTTTACTACCGCAAATAATTCTCGTCGGGTGACGCAGTAGTTCTTCTCTGCCTTGGATAGCGTCTTGATGTAGTAGGCTATCACCCGCTCATGGCCGTCCTGGATCTGCGATAGGACACCTCCAATGCAATGGTCGCTAGCGTCGGTGTCCACAATGAAGGCGCCAGCCAGTTGTGGGAAACCCAAAATTGGGGCACTGCACAGGGTTTCCTTCAGGTGCTGGAAAGCGTCTTCGACGTCCTCCGTCCACACATAAGGTCGGTGTTCCTCTGTCAGACGGGTGAGGGGTTTGGCGATGTTGTCGGCCTTTTCCTCTAGGTCATTAAGGCGGTCGTCTACTTGTCCCATCCGCTTGCCCAGATTCGTGACGTCATCCCTCACGCCGGCCAACCGCTCCTCAAACTTGGCAGCGAGGGCCTCGTTCGCAACCTTCATTTCTTCCATCTTCTCCGTGAGGTTATCGTTAGCCGTCTTCATTTCTTCCAGCTTTGTGGCCAGGTTGTTATTTGCCGCTTCTATTTTTGTTGTTAATTCGGCCTTCATTTCTTCCACCTTCCCGGTGATGTTGTCGTTGGCCGTCTTCATTTGTTTCAGTTCCGCGGCCAGGTTGTCATTTGTAGTCTCCAGCTTCGCGGCCAGGCTGTTATTTGCCGCTTCTGTTTTTGCAGCGAGGTTTTCATTTGCCGTTTTCATTTCTTTCAGTTCCGCTAAAATCTTTTCTAATGCTGCCTCCATTGTGTTATATCCCACTCCTGACACCAATTGTGACTTTGTGGGCTCGTGAAATGAAAAGTCCAATTACACAAACTCAACAATGTTCTTTATTTCCACCGACTTACAGTTGAACACTTGCCAATTACACAAAATTACGTAATGCACACAATTACGATTCACCAGTTCGTCCATTACCGTTCAGATGCACGTACACAATTTCGTAAAGTCTTCCGGTGCACTGTCTTCTCGTTCATTAACACGGCGCTCCTTCGCTAGCACGTCAAACACTGACTAACTGTCTCCCTCCTCTTGCACGACGTGTTGCTTATATAGGGTCCGCTTGCCGATCTGGAAGGTTCTCCATTAGATGAAATATCCCGTAAGTTCGAGAACACAGGTGGAACAGAAAGAGATGGCGCAGTGATGTTTTTTGTCCCAGCCATCCCTTCTTAACGCTATAAGACAAACGAGGGGGCGGGGCGAACGCCGACCCTTCTCCTGCTTGCCCACTCTATAGGGTGTTCCGACGCTCGGGTGACAATATCATAAAAGGAAATGAGTTGTAGCTTCCACAAGTACGTTTTCGAGGTTAGCCAATGACTGAAGTAAGACACTAAACATAGGCTCCTTTTGTTATTTACAGGAGTGCCCGGAGTCTATGGAACTGCTTCAAGGATTTAATATTTAAAACTACTGTAGAAGTTAGTTAAACGCAAATATAAATTACATGACAATGCAAGAGAAAAGCAGCAAAGGTGACATATTACAGTGAAATGCCCAAGTGATAACACTGAAGCGTGGACAATGATGCTCAGTGGTTACTCTGGCAAAGCACAAGCCTTCTTCACTCAGACCATCCAGAACAATAAATTCCAGGCCTCAAGATAGTCTACCAATAAAAACACTCTATTTGAAAAGGTAAATTTAAATTAACACTGTGAAGCAACAAAATAATTAAAATAATACACTGAATCGACTGCTTATTGACAGCAACTATGTACAAATAAAATTTCAGAAAGAAGCCATTACAGTTATCAGTTTAGTTCTGTGTTCGTCTCCAAGTAGAGGAGATCTATTGCAAGTGATACAAACTATTAGACTTAGTATTCAGTGAAATTGTGTAGCTATTAGGATCGTAGTCATTTTGGTACACATAAATATGCAATAATAAACAATCTTAAACAGAGCTAGTCAACATACCTATGGATAAAGCAGAATACTATAAGAAACAAAAATCCATACTTCACAGAGCAGAAGAAAAAGGATACAACAAAACTCTAGCATTTAAGAACATTAAAAAAGCTAAGGTAAAAAAACCATTAAAGACGTAACCACATTTACTAAAGAAAAAGAAAGCAACAGCATATTCATTTGATTCACATAATACCCAGAAACATTTAATAAATTCAAAACAATATTTAGAGAACAAAATATCATCTAGGCATCTACTTATGTGTTAAATTCAAAATAAAAGATGAGATCCCACCAATCAATAGATCTGGATCTGGGTAGATCTAGCAGTGCTGGTACTTTGGGACATTGTGTCCTTATGCTGCTAATAACACCAAAACATTGATGATGTTGAAATACGAGGTACATCCAGAAAGTAAGTTCGGTTTGGTAATAAAATTAAATTGTGTACAGATACAGAAAAATTATTTATTGCACAAAATTCTACAACTCTTAAACTACTTTTCCACATAACTGGCGAAATTTTGCAGGCATTTGTCATAGCAAGGCACAAGTTTTTGTATACTTTCTTCATAGAATTTTGCTGCCTGTCTCTTCAACCAGTTGGAAACAGTTTCTTTCAGCTCCTTGTCATTGTTGAAGTGTTGACCGTCAAGGAAAGATTTGAGATGCAAAAACAGATGAAAGTCGCTAGGAGCGAGGTCAGGGCTGTACGGAAGGTGGTCAAACACGTCCCAGCCAAATACCTGTAGGATGCTTTTTGTAGCATTTGCAGTGTGTGGTCGTGCATTGTCTTGAAGAAACACAACACCTTTTGACAGCCAATAAATTTCAATTGGTTTCACTTTCCTAGCATTCAGAAAATGAATCACAGATCTGATTTTACAAGCGGCGGGATTTTCAATCAACACCGACATTGTAAACAAGCACAACAAAACGTACGTGGCTGACAGTGATCTCCCAATGGCACACGTTTCTTCTCCTTGATACCAAACGTCTACCGCGCAAGTGCGGAACTGCGATCGCAGCGCTGCAGCAGAGATAAATTGAAACAGAACTTACTTTCTGGATGCCCCTTGTATAAATACACTAATGAAGTGACTAAATAGCAAAGAAACCAGCTTTTATATAAGTAAATTATAACCAAATAATTAGGTATGCTAAGTGAAGAGAACAAAATATTTAAGCTTTATATGGCATGTGCGTCAACATGACAACACAGTAATATTTTTGGCAGAACTTAGACGAGGGGATGAAGGGGGAATGGCTTGCCTAATTGGTCTAAGTTATGTGGTTTTACTTAAAGGACGTGTGGTCACTGTCGTTGCCATAGAAACTCTTCTTCCCTTAATCTTCGAAGGAACTGTCAGAATCCTAAAGTTATTTAAATTTGACAGTAATTTTGCCATTATTACTTCCCTACCAATCTGCGTTTCATCAGAAATGTAATTAATTACCTGTTGATTAAGTAGTAGCTGTGTTGCATCTACATCATTTGGAAATTCAGTATCTTGCAGAGATTGAGTAAAACTATCCAATGCTGCAGACACTTCTTGTGTATTACAGGAAAACTTCTCCAGAGCCTGAAAAGAGAAGCATTCACAAACTTAAAACATCTAAAGTGCAGCCTAACTGCTACTTCCTCCTTCAGTAAAAACCTGGTAGCAAAAACCCAATTAATTTGACAGTGTTCCAGCATAATATAGCTACAGTTTGGCGGGCTGTTCTCCAGCTCTGACATTTCTTGAGAGGGGGAAGCGGGCTGTTGCAGTTCTTTAGCGGGAATTTCAAGCAGAGGAACATGTGTATTTTAAATATTTTACACATTTGCATATCTCACGAACCAGTAGCCATATTATAATAGAAATAATAATAAGACTTAGAGATACTAAAAATCGGAATTCATGCACGCACAAAATAGCAAAGAAACTTCACCAGTGCAAGCACCAAAATCAACTGAAGCCACATGGTACAAAATTAAACTGGCAACACGGTGCTGGATTTGGAAGCCAAGCCTAGCAGCGACAATGCTGATTAGTGCAAGCACACAGTTTTAACTTTCTGACAATGGCACCAGATATAGCGACTCCCAGTACTACCAACAGAAGCAGTTAGTCTGCATAAAACGTGTGAAAGAAATATATGAATAGAGTGGTGTTGTCATGAATATCTTGCATGATAATGAAATTGCAAGTCAGATTTCAATGATTTAAAGCTAAAATGGTACTATATTTTCATTCTAAAGATACTTTTAAGGATATGTTTTCAATTGCTCGTTACTGTATATTGGTACAATTAAGCTTCCCACTCTGCCTACTGCAACCACAAAACATCAGAGCCAGAGATCCAATTGCTGCACTGTAGTCTACATAGAACTGCAGTTTGAAAGTATCATAACCAATATGAATAAAATTGTATTAACATTTTAAAGTTGTTTCCTAATGGAAGTGTCGCTATCTGAACAAACAAGTACTTTTGCTGGTAAAATTTCTACCAATGTGATAAATATGTTCATTTCACATTTACTTTCTTAATACTAAGCAATGGAAAATACTTAAATTTAAAGGGAGTTGATTAATGACACTAAACAACATTTACTTTTACATTTTTCCGGAACATGTTTCAGAGACTTTGCCTCTATCCTCAACCGGCCATCAACTCTTTTGAGTCTTTGAGACTCTTTGAGTCGATGGCCGGTTGAGGATAGAGGCAAAGTAAGTGTTGTTTAGTGTCATTAATCGACTCCCTTTAAATTTAATTTATCATAACAACACTGTTTTCAACATTTCCAAGAAAGGAATGGAAAATACACCCAAAATATAAAAAATATGTTTGTCATTGATAGAGTCAACATGAAAAATTCAATGCCATGGCCGGGATTTGAGCCACGGATCTCCTGGTTTCCGTCCAGTTGCTCTTACCCTTTGAGCTACCATGGCCAACGTGCCGTCCTGACATTAAATTCTCCATTTGACTCATATTTCCTCAGTAGACCACTAGGGGCTCTTGTATCAGAGATACTTCATTTGGGGCAACTTACTATCGTAAGTACTTAAGTACCAAGCTGGGGGAACAAGGTTGAACAACCAGGTTCCCAAACAATAAAATGTTAAACTTACTACTCTTTGCTGAATCCACTCCTGATGACAATATGGAATTTCTCCTCCAAGATCTGACGTTAACTGACTCTTCTCAATGTGCTCATGAAGCTCCTCCACACAATTGCAAACAATTACCTAAGAAATTGTTAAATAAAATGTCATTAATAATTAGGCCCAAGATGGAAGTACCTAAAAATAGAGTATAAAATTATTACACTTGACATTGTTAGTTGAACAACAATGTTTTTATATTATTTGAAGCAAAAGATTAGAAACAGTGATGTATTTAACATTTGACAGTAATGAGTCGGTAATTCAAAAACTATTTGGAAGTTCATCTCACAGACAACAGATGCCGCCACCGACAACCAGCTCACTTCAAGAAACCACGGATCCAACCAGTCGGATAACTGCTCACGATGGGGACAAAACGTTCTCCGAAACATGTCCAAGTAAGGATAATTTAAGTGATGTTTCTTTTTGAATTACCAATTCATTACTTTCAAACATCACTTTGTTTGTTTTTGAATTACCGACTCATTACTTTCAAATGTTTTTATATTTTAGTGTGCCACTTATAAGTATGTATGTTTCCTAATTGCAATACAACAATTTACCAAGATGTATTGAAATTTCTGCATAGATAAATTCATTGACACATTGATAGGTAATTTCAGTATATTATCATCACAACTATTGTCTGATTACATACCACTTTGTGATTTAAAACAAAAATTAATACACAGCTTAAGGCATCAAAACAAACTTTTCATTAGAGTACATGTTTATTCTGTATTACAATCTTATTTTGGGAAATAGAAATCAAATCGAATGCATATCCTGAGCCGAATACTGCATGGACTTAGATCGAATTAAATGTTAAGATCCGATCCTCAGATAAAGTACTTCACTTTTTTTTCTGTAAATTACATCTTCCAACATTGTCATATCGGACGGTGAATAAAATCGGTGAAATGATGCTCAAATGTGTCCAGGGTGCATAGAGCTTAGAGTTACCCAACATTAGTCTTTCAGGATAAGGGAAAAACCTAGAAAAAACCTTATCCAGGTAACTCACCCCAACCAAGATTTGAACTCGGGACCTCTAGAACGTGAGGCAGACACGCTACCATCTATGCTACCAAGGCGGACATTTTATTATAGTGATTGCTTACCTTTTCTTTTATCTAGTCACTGAAATTATGTGCTACAAAGTTGAATTTAGAGACAACATGGTTCACTCAAACTTTCTAGCCATCCTACGTCAAAATGAAAGCAACTATACATTCCCACCAATCTTTACTTCATCCTTTAAACCAAACAAGAGACCTACATGCTCCTTAATTCTTCTGAATAGTGTTGTGAAATATAAGTTTTGGTTTGTAAAAATAGTCAAATCGAAAAATTCAATGCAATTCAAACTGAATTTTTCAGTCTGACTTTACCTTTCCAAAACATGTCCTACACACTGCTACACTGGAAGAACAATTAGTTTTCTATACATTTTGGCGCTATAATTTCCCCAAGAAAATGAAGAAACTGTCAGAAACTATTACAATATAATAGATAACAGGGCGATTTTAGCATTTTCATATTAATGTCCATGTTACACAAACAAAAATATTTGTGTAATATTTATTGCTTCACTGTAGCTAGCTTCATTTTCTATGTAATCAATGTCCATGTTCTTTACATACCACAGGATACTTAACTCAAAACCTTTGCCTAAAACAAAGAACAACGAACTAACATTTATGTTTAAAAGATCTGACCTTCGCTAAAGTGAAGCCAGTTTGTGATCTCAAATCAATCTTCATTCCCCATTGAAACACAGTAATTGTTGGTGATTTCACATGAGAAGCTATTTAACATAGATTTTTGTTATAAAACAAATTAATTTTTACTGTATACAGGGAACTTTCTCGCCAGAACACTAACCCACCCCAAAAAAGATGATAATATTTAATAAGCTGAACGATTAAACAAGTGATAACTTCAACTGAAGCATAATGGGAACATACACTGCTTTAAGACCAATCTTTAAACTTAATGTTAAAATGCAACTAGCAAGATTTAGAGGCAGAATTAGTACCTATGGGAGTGCTGTAGTTGGAGAAAATGTTTAGGCAGTACTCACCAAACTGGAAGAAAGTTTAGGTAGTACTCCCCAAAAGTCACTTAAGAATTGTGAGATATTAAATTACTAAAGCAATTAAATGGTCTGATAAATTTAATGGTTTTTAGAAAATATTTATCTTAGAAAACAGAAATCACGTAATGAACTTTGAAACACTGCCAATCAATTAGGTCTTTAAGTTTATTTTCAGCGTTTGATAATAAATACAAAAATAATACATCACCTAGTGGCAATAACGATGACAACACACAACAAACGACTGATGAGGCAGAGAAGTTTTTGCGAAACTAGAATCTTGAATTCTGTGGAAAATTCATTAATTTTCTAAAAAGATAAGTGAAGTTTGTGGCAAATAATTATATTTTATTGTAATATTTAATTGCTTCACTGTTAGCTTCCATTTTTACATATTAGTTTTAGATATACTTATCATTTAAATTACACTTAATGACAGCATGTTTCTTATATTAAATGATTTCATACTGAGAAAAATCAACATATTAATTTAATTCCGTTGTTTAAGGACTATGATACAATGAAGCACAAAATTAATACAATTTTGAGTCGAACTAATACCCAATGCTCCATTTATTGCTAGTATTTACCTAGAACGCGTTTCGTTAGGATCTTCCTAACATCATCAGCTGTTGTCGACTAATGGATGCCGGTTCAGTGAACTCCTCGGAGGTGATAGGTGCGTCTCTGTCGGTATCTTGATGAACTTGAAATTTGGGTTTTCTTCAAAGGTAGTATCGAAATTAAACAATAACATTAAACATTAACCACGTGGGAAAAAAATCTTTATAAAGAAATATGAAAATAAATTGTTTAATTTCGATACTACCTTTAAAGAAAACCCAAATTTCAAGTTCATCAAGATACCGACAGAGACGCACCTATCACCTCCGAGGAGTTCACTGAACCGGCATCCATTAGTCGACAACAGCTGATGATGTTAGGAAGATCCTAACAAAACGCGTTCTAGGTAAATACTAGCAATAAATGGAGCATTGAGTATTAGTTCGACTCAAAATTGTATTAATATTAATTTAAACTTTAAGTTGTCAATTTCAAAATCTTTATATTTTATACTTTACCATGTCACCCTGCAAATAACAAGAGTTCTCAACCCTCAGCCTTTAAAAAAACTGCCACAGCAATCTACAATTAAAGTGTACAGATGTTTACCTTAAATTTAAATTCTTCTTTAAATAATTTGTTGCTGACTTCTGAAATGGCTTTCTGCAGAAAGCCTGCTGGGCGCAGGACATAAACTACATGAATAAGGCCAGGGAAGAAGCCCTGTAAATGAAACAAGTGTTAGAAAACCTGTATGAAGGATTATATTTGCTTTAAATTAAATTTAAAGGGAGTCGATTAATGACACTAAAGAACACTTACTTTTAAATTTTCCCAGAACACGTTTCAGAGACTATTTGCCTCCATAGTCAACCGGCCATTGACTGGTTCTCAGTGATGTAGCTGGCGATATTTTGTTATAGGTCTCCTCTGGTGGCGGTTCGAGGAACTTGCTGAACAAATCTTTCTGGGGGATGTCGAAATTGAATACTTTGTTCCTATCTTTTGGAATGAAGATTTGTTCCCATGTGGACAGTTCTCTTTTTCCTGATGTATGTTTTAGTAGTTTTGGTTCTGGATTTATGTTATGGTTTCAACCAGCACCAGTCAAGCATTACTCCTTAAAAAACCTAATTTGCTCAAACATCAAAGATACCATTTCATCTAACAAAAAATCTGGTATATATCAAATTGAACGCTGTGACTGTAGTCAAATTTATATAGGAAAAACCAAAAGAAATTTAGAAACCAGAGCAAAGGAACACTTTAGAAACATAAAATACAAACAATTAGAAAAATCAGCAGTTGCCACGCATTTTTGGGAAAAAAACCACAACATAAATCCAGAACCAAAACTACTGAAACATACATCAGGAAAAAGAGAACTGTCCACATGGGAACAAATCTTCATCCCCAAAATTCCATTTCGACATCCCCCAGAAAGATTTGTTCAGCAAGTTCCTCGAACCGCCACCAGAAGAGACCTATGACAAAATATTGTCAACTACATCACTGAGAACCAGTCAATGGCCGGTTGACTATGGAGGTAGTCTCTGAAACATGTTCCGGGAAAATTTAAAAGTGTTCTTTAGTGTCATTAATCAACTCCCTTTAAATTTAATTTATTATAACAACACTGTTTTCAACACTTCCAAGAAAGGAATTATATATTTGCTTTTCTTATTTAGATTAAACTTTTGCACAATGTGTAACAAATTAAATTGTATTTCCTATCAAAAAATGTCATGTCACATTCATATTGTGTCTTTCTATCCACTAACATTTATATAGGTTCTACGAACTGTTCCTGCTAAAGCTTATTTTCTATACACTTAATTTTAACTAGATAAATGTTTGCACAAATGTGGCATCACACAAGATTACTTAATGGTGACAGCACTTCAAAAAATTGTAAAGGGACTGAAAAATTCAAACCAATAACAAATGGAAATGGCAGTGCCACAGAAATAACATTTATGTGCTTTAAGGGAAACTACTTTTTTGTACAGTAATTTTTCCTTTCTCTCTTATTGTTTACCACTTTTGCATTATATAAAATTAATTTTAAATAAACAGGACTGGACGGGCTATTTGTAATAAACCCAACATATATATTTTATTAGTTATTTACAAATTTTAAATATATTATATTGTAATCAAAATAATTATAGGCAAATTTTTTAGAAAATAAAATACATAAAAGGTGAGAGGACTTTCTTCAAAATCATTTTCATCATTGAAAGTGATGCTAAGCTCAAAAATTTGATAAAAAACACACATATACTTACAAATGCATGCACACCCACACAAGCATATACCTTTTGAAAATATTTTTATCCATGGGCCCTTAAAACATGCATTTCCAATGAAGTCTTGAGAAAATTGCAGGGTTAATTAGAATATCTACTACAATTGCTAGATATATGGTAGAGAAAGCAAAACCAGTATGACGGCATTCCAATTCCAGTTGAGAAAAGATTATACCAGAAAATATGTAGAAACACAATTTTAGTTCACACTCCATTTTACTTTGAAAATGTGAATTTACTGTAAGAATTTTGATTTATCTGGAACAACCACCCCTAAGTTTTATGTACCACCGTGGCCACCACTACCGGGCCGGTCCCTCAACCCTGGTTCCTTATCAGACTCCATGCTTCGGATTCCCTCGCCCCAACTTTCCAAGCTAAATGGAATCTGAATTACCAAACACGTGCTCGGTGATGTAATGGGAGGAAAAATAATTATTATTATTAACAACATACTGAGATTTTGAGCAGGACGGTCTTGACCGAATTCCACTTATCATTGCGACGGTCAACCACCAACACAAAACCAGAGTCCACCTCCTGCATAGAGGGCACTGAAGTCAGGTACTGAACAAGGCGCTGATACTCTGCATCTCCCAAAGTGCAGAAATTTCCCAAATCAGGGAAGGTGATAATGGGGCAGCCATCTCGAGATTTCCCTCCTGAAACATATGTTGGCATTGTTGCAGAAATGAACTGGCTGACAGTGGAAAAAAAATGTAAGTATGACTTAAGATTGTTATGATTAAAAGCATTATAAGTAAAGTGAATTTCATGTTAAAAGACTAATTGAGTAATATTTTATTAAAACTTAAATCACATTAAAGTGAAGTGATGAAGTTTTAAGTTTTCATAAAATATGATTCAATATGACTACTCTGGTGAACAGCTGATTTGGTGTTTTTTTTTATCAATTTATTTTATCCATAATAACACTTACATATTTTCAGATACGTCAAGATAAACAATTATATACATTTAATTGCAATTTGTCCAGTTTATACAAACAGTTTTGTATTAGAAACTTGTTTAGTTCATTTTTAAATAATTTACCTTTTTTTTTTTTTTTATTTGTTCCATTTATACCCCGCCTTTAACTACAATGGGTCATATTGGCGGCTGTTCTCCTTTGGAACAGGTTGAGGGTGTTAACTTGTAAACGTTAGGTTTTTAATCATTACATCACGCACACATTCACACTCTCATTCATACTTCCAGACTCTGGGGAAAGTGAGGAATTATCTTGGTTGGAGAAAAATCCCCACCCCCACCGCCGGGAATCGAACCCGGGACCCTTGCACGGCAGGCAGGTGCTCTACCGACTGAGCTACGGGGCCAGCTATTTACCTTTTTTTTTGTTTTTACTGAATTTGGTAGTTTATTAAATAATATTTTTCCCATGATTAAGGGATCTTTATCTGTTGACTTCTTATTTAAAGTTATTCTATGGTAATTATTTTGTGTCCTTGTTTCGTGTTTGTGACAATTTTTATTTAAATTACCATTTCCTCCTTGCTAACTACAAACATAACTACTTTAAAAAAACATATAAAGATACTGTTAGGATTTTGTTTTCTACAAAAGACATTTCTACATGATTCTCTTCTTTTTACCTTATATATACACCTTATACATTTCTTCTGCAAAACTAGTAATCTGTTCATGTTAGTCATACAAGTGCTGCTCCATATCTCAACTTGTTTTACTATGGGGCTTCTGCTCCTCAACAAATTAATAATTTTAAGTAAAATATTTTAAAAAAAGAAATGTATCTCAAATATGAGAGCCCCTAGTGGTTTACCGGTAAACAAAAAAAATATATATGAGTCAACTGGAGAATATAATGCCTGGTCAGCACAATGACCATGGTAGTTCAATGGCTAGGAGCAACTGAACGGAAACCAGGAGATCCATGGTTCAAATCCCGGCCATGGCATTGAATTTTTCAGTTTGACTCTATTTATCCAAAACCTTAGCCTATATTCTAGTGTGAAGAAATGATTAATTTCTATTAACTTAAAAAATATTTTCTTTTTAATGCCCTTTTGAAGCTGAGTGCTTGGGATCACAACAGTGCTTCCGGTTTGCCATAGTGTTCCTTTTATTTAATGTTGGCTGAATAGCCATATCATCCTTGTTCCATACCTATCCTAAATGAATCCAACTCTTGTCGGTTTGAATCAAATGTTATATACATGCATTAGGTAATAATAAAGGACAAGCCTAGGTGAAAGTCAAAAGGGGAGGAGTGAAGAAACATTTCATCTAAGTGACTAGAAAGCATGCTTAGCAATAATGGTCCACACCAGCCCTTGAGTAAGTCTATCTCATGATGGTTTGAAATCAAAATCTGCTACTAAACATTAACCTATGAACGAGTTCAATTTCAGGTAAAGGAAAAGAGGAGGATAAGACAAAAATTAAGTGGGATGCTAGAGGTAAAGAAATGGAGACTGTGAATGGCAAGGGTGGTGTAGTATGATTTCCTTACCAACAAACTCATATGCAATAGATCAGCAACATTCCATTCATCTGACTCTACTAATTCAAAGTTCATTACAGAAAATAAAATTCTGAATTTGACATAAAGCAAATTTTTAAAAAAAATGTGTGATTTAAAACTGTTTCAATGACTTTGTAAATATTTTACCTGTTATGATGGCATACTGAGCATGCAAGAGATCAGCAACATCTCTCACAGCCAACTCTCCACTCTCCATCACATCATCTGCAAGTAAAAAGACATAAAAGTTACCACTATTGATTGTCATTTTAATGTTTGAAAATTGTTTTAACATTTTATGTCATAACTACAACTATAAATGTCTAATACTTAATTAATTGGTTAATAAATTAATAATTTTAATTTAACTGAAAGTTGGTTCTAATCTTATACATTTTATACTGTTCTTCAACTTGTCCTTTCATCTTGAAGTGCTCTAGAATATATTTAAACATTTACATGTTGTTGTTGGACATACACATATGAGGCCCATCTTTATTCTTCATTTATAAGTCTTCATCTTTCACTACCATATTGTCACAAGCCCATTGTTGATCGAGGCAGAGCCAATGACTAGTTCAAAGCACGGGCATGCAGTGTGTAGATGAAAGCTCGCCGAAACGGCGGGGAGAAGGGGACGGATTTCTCGAGAGTTCTAGTTCTTTGTTCCAGCCGCGTCTCAAGTGTTTGAGAAATTTCTGGAATGTGAGTAATCTATAAAAAGGCAGCCTGCCCACCACATTCAGTCCGTCAGTCAGTAATTGAAAGTCATATTTTAAAGAACTTCAACGTTTTAAACAAAATGCATGAGTAATGACATAAAAATGAAGTATTTCTTTTAAAAAGGCCTGTGTATTGCAATGCCTTATTCGTTGCACACAGCAACCAAATGCATTTTTAAGTTCTGTGGGTCCTGCTAAGTCTCCTGTCATATAACACATTATTCATATAAAAAAATGACCTCACAACATCAACAGAGGTTACTGTAGCAAACCGAAAACATAACATCATTGTAGTATCCATTTAAACTGAATCACTATTGTCACCTTGTAGAATTCTTGAAATGCTTCTAAGCTTATCCAGATCACAATTTTTCAATAACACTTTTTTTTTTACACTTTTCGCTAACTAATGAACCCCATTTCCCTGGTACACTGTCCAGTCTTTGCACTGCATCATTCCACAATTTTCAATGACTTCATTGAAGGTTGTTCTCTTTCTTGAAGCTGGTTGATCACTTGTAGCAGAAATCCAAACTTGGACGCAATGAATGTTAAGTAATTTTTCACTTCCTAAGAGTTCAAAATTTTCTTGGCTGCTACATGCTTCATCCTCTGGAGTGTTCACTACCTCAGTTATACTCTAGTATCGTATCTCTTTTGACACTTAAAGCAGGTCACCTGAAACATGTTTGGAAATAGCACTTATAATGCTATTCCAGCCTTTTTCATATATGGTGCAGACCTCCCAGATCAAAAGTAATTCGTATTGAATCGGTTTGGACCACAGCAACTTTAATGAACTGGTGAATAATCGCGCGATAGTTAATTTGTTAAATTCCTCAAGACACTCTGTTGTAAGCATGAATGGTTTCAAATTAATTGGTGGAAATTAATCATTTCTTCACACTAGCCGTATATAGGCTAAGGTCGCCACAAACAGTGTATCTTGGCTACGAGAGCCCTTAGTGGTTTACCGGGAAAATACATGAATCAATTAGAGAATTTAATGTCAGGATGGCACATTGTCCATGGTAGCTCAATGGGTTAGAGCAACTGGACAGAAACCAGGAGATCTGCGGTTCAAATCCCAGCCATGGCACTGAATTTTTCATGTTGACTATCCATGAATGGTTTCATTGATTCATCTTCTGTAGGATGTGATGGTCCAATGACAACATTGACAATAAAACAACCAATTTTATCAGTTGACTCGTCAATAGAAATTCAGTTCTTACTTTTCATTTTATTTTTAATGATTTTCATTGTGTCATCGCAACATTCTGAAGTAAAATTTTCACAAACTTCACTCGCTTGCTACAGATTGGTTAATATACTTCTCTAAAAACTATGTTAATGTAAGATTCTGTAGGATTTCCACAAAGGGATTCCGGCACTAAGGAAAGCTTTACGTAAGTCAAAATGCAAATCAGGATTGAGATTTTCGACTTGAGGTACTGTACTTCATGAGGTACTGTTGGAAGCAAAGAAATCTTTCCAGAAGGCTTGGAAAGTGCATTTTTGTGTTTGATTGTGCTGATATGTTGTGATATAAAAATTATTGCCTTTTAAAATAAACATAAAGGATAATTCAAATGTTTTCTGTTATTTATGCATTTATTTGCACAGCAGCGCTCATTGTTGCAAAGAAAATAATGAACTGAATGAGAGGCCCTATGTTGTTGGCGATTTAAACACAGTAATATACTAAAACATTTTAAAACACTTCTCAAACTTCAAAAACACTTCAGCTCCACTTACTCAGCAGATGATGAGGAAGCTTGTTCCTAGAAACATGTTCTAATTTTTTAAATGTAAGTGGAGCTGAAGTGTTTTTAAAGTTTGAGAAGTGTTTTAAAATTTTTAATGTTGAAGCTCCACTGTTTTAAATACTTCTATTTCATCAATTTTACAGTACTATACATTCAGCAAAGTAATTTTCATTGTCAGGGACTAACGGTTATCAAAATGCAATGTACTTAAAGGAAATATTTAAAAATTCATAAAATAATAATAAATGGTCACTGGGGTAGCGCAGTGGTTTTGTTCGCAACTCTCGTGCTGAGGGTCCAAGTTCGATTCCCAGCTCTGGGATGGCGATTTTAAGTCAGCCCCATCCATGACTTCACCTCTGTCTAGCTCATGTGAAGTGTCTCTTATGCCCAACGTGGTTTGGAGTCCATGGTATAAGCTGTAGGTCCTCTAGTCTCACCGTCATCTTCGCTATCACCCTATCATTGGAGGTAATGGACACCGTTCTCTGGGGCCTCCACCTGAGAAATGGGTCTGGTCATCACATGGTGGGATGAGGTTACCCCAAAGACCATAGTTGCCATATGGTGCATGTTGATATATGTACATAATTAATAAATAATATATAAACAATTAAATAAAGGCAACAAAAAGCATTTATTTAGTAAAATAGGCATTTAAATTGAAAAAGATAGAAAAACACAACATAAAACTGTAGCATTTCAATCAGAAAAGTATAATTCGTACAGATTCACTTACAAATTGAGGATAGATTTCAAATTCAAATTTATTCATCCTTTAAAATCAAATCTGTACATAGCAGCTTGATATAGGATACATCAATAAATTTACACTTTATATTACAAAGTTAAACATCAAATATACCTAACCTACATTCAATTATAATGTAACACAAATTAGATATAATTATAAATGAGAGAAATGAACAAGCTAAGTAAATTCATGTTTTATGATTATCTGGATTTGTTAAATTGCAGATATTCCTTTACTATGTAAAAGCAGTACTCCTGCAAGAAAGCCCTTGTTCTAGTTTTAAACACATTGTAGTTATCTAGCATTTGATGTCATTAGGAAGGGAATTATAAACTATTGTACAGGAATGCAGTACTCCGTTCTTAACCATTGTAGTTCTGATTGAGGTTATGTGTATATCCTTGATATGCCTCGCGTAATGCATATGAACACTTCCGTTGTTTTGAAAGTTAAATATATTTCTTTTTACAAATAAAGCTGTCTCCAGTATATAAACACATGCCAAAGGAAGTATGCAAAGCTTTTTGAACAGTGGCTTACATGAACATAGCATTCTTTCATTGCCTATAATTCGAATGGCTTGTTTTTGTTTAATAAATACATCTTTGGCTTCTGGTGAATTTGACACATTTAAAAAGGCATTCTGCCTAAGTTCCGGTCTCAGGTAATAAACACCTAATACAATAATAGTTGGAACCTAGAGGAAATAACGCACCAGCAATAAATTCCTATTGTTGATATTCAATTCAACCAACTTATGCAATAAATGTACTCATAAAGGCAAGATTTATTCATGCACTATTTCAATATAAAAAGTGTTCTCTTAAAATCTTTATCTGAGATTTATCTCTAAATATTTCTTTATTACTACCTTAGGTCCTAACTGAACCTTTTTTTCTCTAAACAACTGCTTTCTCCAGTCCTTTGTTTCTACACATTCATATAGAATGTGAAAAAAAATGTCATTGCAGCAACACAATAAATAGCTCTAAAACATAAGTTTCTACTTAATTCTTTTAAGCCACCAAATTCTTGAACTTAACTGTACCTTTCCTCCCTTTAGTTTTAAATTGTAAGAGGCTTGTTAACAGAAGAATGAAGTAATTTAGAAATATTTGAGTGAATTTGTGACACAATGTTTCACTCACTAAACTTCAGACATGTTTTAGAAGTACTTACTGTCACCTTCAGCTGGAAATGAAATTCTTCAGAGATATGTTATTGATAAAGGACGATGTCAAAACAATCTTGATTAGGAATGTATAATCTTATCTACATGATAACTTGAATAAGTGATTCCTTATTGAGAGTGCTACAGTAGTACTAATACAGGGAGAAGAAAGAGAAAGAAAAAGTGTTTTTTAAGGAATTTTTATTCTTGAATGCTGCATTACTTATGGTAATAATATGTGGTATTATTCCTCTATGGACTAATTATACACATATATTTACATATTTGTATTCCTAGAATTTGTGCCAATTAGGTTTCAATTTATCTTTCAATGTTATGAGTAAATTCTGAATGAGCTTCAACATGGTGACATTGAAACTACATTGCTGAGGATTTGGTGGAAGGGTTATTGGATGAAAAGGGACAGTACAAGTAACATCCAGATCACCAGACCTACAATGGATTTTTCATTTTGGTGCTTGATTAAAGATATAATCTATGCTGGAAAACCAAACATGATAGAGGAATTGAAAACATGCTTTGATAATGCTTTCCACAGATATTGATTCCAATCAACAACTGCGTGAACAGTATGCTTAAGTGTCCTTTATCATTTTCAGAGATATGACAATGCAGAGGGAAGACAATTTGAAAAAATGACTTATAATAACACCTATAAGTTTAATGAGAAGTAACTTTTAGGTCACCCTATTTGTGTGTATATATACGAGGGTTCTTTGATAAACCTGGTAAAAACAAAGAATTTTTCCCCCCCATGAACATTTCACCTTATTTCACAACATAGACTCCATTGATGGCTATACACTTGGTCCAGCAATGTTTCAGCTTTTTCATCCTGTCGGAAAAATACGTTCAGAATCAATTAATAAGTTACCTATAAATACATAAAATAAGAAGCTATTAACAGTGAAACAAATATATACAAATATAATAATTTGTAACTTAAAAAACTTCACTTATCTTATAAGATATTATGACCGTTTGCTTACAAATTGACTAATAGGATCGCGATTTCACAAATATCTTATTCACATCATCAGCTTGATCCCAAGATATTCACGAAATCGCGATCTTAGGCAATTTGTAGAAAATTATGATCATTTCTTATAACTGAAGTTTTGTGATTACAAATTATTATATGTGTAAAGTTACCTATATCTGATTCCTGTACAATGGGAAAATTTTAAGAAAATACGTAACTGTATGACAGTAGGAATTAAGTACAAAAATTGATTTTAACTTCGAAGAAATGTATAACAGAAAGAAAAATAAAACAAAATAATGGCAAATGTTCTTTTATAAGAACAGAACTACTGGATCTTTTGGTTCAAATCCTGACTATGGCATTGAATTTTTCAGTTTGACTCTACCTTTTCGAACCTTGTCCTACACATAGCTACAGAGCAGGATAGCTCAAGCAGTTTTGTCTGTAACCCGCATTAGGCAGGTCCGGGTTTGATTCCCATGGCAAGCCTACCTGACCCATGGGTTTCCTCAGGGGTTTTCTTGGGTTGCCAAGCAAATGCTGGGTAGGCAAATTTTATCCCCCGAATTTCCTGTCCCTCTTAGATCATTTCACATCATCTCTCATTTGGTGCTCTCTTTCAGGGTAGAAGTGTCAGCGGGAGTCTCGGCACTGCATCAAAACGATATGCTCCTGGTAAACACTATATGTCCTTCAGTAGAACAGTCTCCGGTCTCTGGGCCAACCTGCCGAGTCATTTCAGGGACACAGTGGGTGGGATGTGGGCTGTACTGGGCTGCCAGCAAGTTTCCAACTGATCAATTTTAGGGACCCTGCCCTTTGCACCGTCTTGACTCCTTGGGACAACCGCTCTCTCTCCTGTCACCTCATTCTTCCTCCCAGGATGCCCTATATGGGGCAAAGGTACAATAAATCATGACTGGAACTTTGTGTCTAGTCCCCTCATTAGTATAATCCAATCCTACAAACAGCTACTGTCCAGGAATGCAAAGAAGGTTCCTGAAAGGAATGTGCCCCCTTACACACTGGAACAAGGACAGCGAATGTGTGTGACGGGGAATGCATACTATACAAGGAGCAGAACCATTAAAAAAACATGTGTCCTATTCACTCTGTACACTACAACTGTCATCCACAAAAGTAGAGCTGTCGGAATGTTTTTGAATGGTCTGTGACTGTACTGACATGGGGTGTCATAAACCTGTCCAGGGAGGGTATGGGAACCTTCTGCAATCCCCCTGCATCTCGGGCCCCGGAGACTTTCTCTCCTGTGGTATACTGAACTATGAAAGAATCATTTTCATTAACTGTAGTGATCTCAACTATAAAGCTTGAAACTTACAACATTATGTCCCTGTTAAGACATGTTATCTCATATGTATAAGATCTCTTAGTGTTTTACCAGAGAAATCTGATTCAGTTGAAGAATTTAATGCTGTACTGGCATGTTTCCATTGTACTTCTGTGGTTAGAAGTACTTGCTACTGGATGCATCCTAGAAGATCCAAGGTTCAAATCCTGACCATGGTATCGAATTTTTCAGACTTCATTAAAAATATTACACTGTACATGTTTTATCATTTTTCCATCATTCTGGATAAGCAGATTTTCATTAACTCAGATCAGACCTGGTCCCAGTTTATCTGGGTAAATGAGATTCTACTGTAATTTCTAAAAGCATGGGATTTTAAAGCCCTTAGAAAGTGATCAGGTTTTTTCAAATCTCCCAATTGCTTTAGCCTACTATTTATTCCCCCTACCTATAAACAATGTAATGGAAGTTTATCTTAACAATAGAAGAAAAAGCATTAGTATGAATAATTTTTAAGAATGAATAGAAAACATGTGCATCTGCTTAACGTCACATTGTTTTGTAACTGGTAACCCAATAAGCAGTAGATAAAAACGTACACTTCTAGTTAAAAACACAGTTTATAACCAACTTTTTATGAAGTGTAACAGTTATTTCCTGGCTGTCATGTCATGGTCTGCTGCAAATAGGTGTTTCAGACATTTCATTTACAACTACAGTGGACATCAGTGCCCAGTTGAAGCCTACTTCGAGAAGGTAGTGTTGTGTCTGTTTTGACTAACAAAGCTGCTATATTTATACTGATAGTAACACTGGCAGACTTCAGATGTAATGTAAACTTTTCAGCCTTTGACCACGCCACTGGAGATGTCCACCACAGTCATTGAAGGAACACCTCCAGCAAACCAGTGTAACTTTGCAGCAAATAACTTCCAGCTACATTGTCTCTGGCTGTGAAAGCCTACTTTATTTTCCATGACTGAATTCAATTGGTTTGAACTTTCCAATATAGTATGTCCATACTATAAAGTATTTCCAAATAAAGAGGCAAGGAAACATTTATTAAAAATAAAATATATATTGCACTAAACTTATTTATTTGAGCACTATACTTATACAATATAAAACATTATTGTATAGCATTTGGCAACAAAGCACATATTTTTGTGATTTTTACTTAAGAAAATATAAACATCTCTTTGGCATTATGTTAATAACTTGTAATAATATAAATCTCTCATGGAATGCCACTTTGTAACTTACAACTAGTAACACAAAAACAATAGAACTCAACATTTTCAATTGTTCTGAGAGGACTAGTTTCACTGTGGCCTAAAGGAACAAATTTTCACTGTTTAACACATTTACATTGTTCTGATATATGTTGAGTTTTGTGTTAACTACTACAATAGGTAAATGAAAATGCAGACTAATTTGTCGTTATTGTTCCATTAATGCATAAAGCACACTTCTGTCAGTCTGTATGGAATTTTTGTTGAGCTAGTTTAGATACAATTAATTAAGAGAGCTATACAATGGTAACAGAAATAAATGAAGAAATTATCCTAGAAACAAATTACAGTAAATTTCTACTGTCCATTCCAAACCTTAGCCCCCCCTGATGTAAACAAATGCGTGTACTTCAGTCAAGAAACTAAGAACACACTTTTACACCATGTAAATGCGTTGCATCAGAAATATTGGGATAGAAAAGGTATAGAAATAAATGTTTTATCACAAGAATTTGTAGCTAAAGATAACGGATACATACTATTTAAATATTACAAAACATGATTTTGCTGATGCCATGTGCCACTGCACTAAAACTGAGACTATCTTGCTTCTAAATTACTAACTGTATGCATGACTGCCACTGTCCGGCTTGTATGAGAAATGCAGCAATGAGTAAACATATTGCATATCACAGGAAATATGCTAAGCTCAGGTCAAGTCGTGTGATTTGGCCAGTGTTTAATGCCAGCCAATGACAGAAGTGTGTGTAGTGTGAATACCAACTGTTCAAACAGAAAAGTGAGAAACTAAAAGTAGCAGAAAACAAATAATATTTAATGTGTTCAATTCAATATTAGAAAAACATCTATCCTTTACAGCAATGGATATTACAAAAATAACATACGAGTTTAGAGACGTTCAGTGAAAAGTGTAAAATAAAATGCACAGGGAATATGAAGAGTGATTACAATATAGCAGTTGATCTTCTGCGCATCTAGATTTTGCCCCTAAGGCTTGGGATTAACCTACGTAAAATGTCTATTTCTGCCTGCTTATCACATTCATTGTTACTTCATATTGCATTTTTAACTACAATTTCAAGGCAGGATGCCTTTTTTTTTTAGATGAAACAATGCTAAGCTGTAACCGATGTGCATTTTCAAGAAGAAACAGCTATTAGCAGTCAAGATTGGAAACTGCTTTTGTGCAGGTAATGCAGTTTATCTACCATGAAAGGGACTCAGGTTTGGAATGAACAGTAAGAATGATATTTGAACCACACATAAGACATATCAAAAAGATAATTAAAGGTATCTATACCCATATATGAAACAAAGAATTACTCATAAAGAAACTTAAGCATATCTATTACATTTTCATTCATTCACATATGGTAGGTAATTGTACTTTAAGGAAATATCACAAAAGTACACATAAAAAGATTATTAACACTGACAAAAAAAGAGGACTTAAAATACTAGAAAAATGTAGGCAGACACATTCGTAAAGTATTCGGAAGTACTTGTATACGAAAGCTTAAAAAAATTGTGTTACATAAACAGAAACAAAAAAATAACAATGATCATAAATAGTATTTTAAATTGTCTTTGCCGTTGATTATCAGAGTTCCAGCTTTTCAACCCAGAGATTCTGGGTTCAATTCTGGTTGAGAATTTTTCTTTTCAACCTCCATGGAGCACTAATACTCTGAATTTTCTTTTTGTTTATTTGCATTATAAATCACATCAGGCATGTAAGTATTCTAGATAATGTATTATGATTATGATATATTGTTTTCATTTTGCCTTCCTTATATAAATAATATATATTGAATTTCTGTAATAATCTTAATGAAATGTTTCAATCCCATAAGAAAATTGAAATGTAGTTTTCTCAGTTATAATTTTAGAAATCTCACTTTAAAAACATATAACAAAATTTATACTGTAACAGTAAGTGAAATAACATGATTCAATTGTAGTGGAAATTTTGAATACTTTTAATATAATCTCTTCAAACCAATTCAATAAGAAGTCCCATCATAATATATCTTGGGAGTAAATTGAACTTAAATATCCTACAAAACATAAAAATATTTATATCATCTTGATTTGGATCACTAGATGAAGGCAACTCAAAACTGTATTTTTGCCTTACATCATAAAGGAATAATCCCTTCAAATGCTAAAAAAAAATGTATCTTTTTTTAACTCTTACAGGAACACAAAATTCTTTAATACTACAAAAGTAAAAAAAACACACAAAAGAATCTTAGGAACAACGTAGCATTTCTGATAATTACTGTCAGTAAGCCTTTAAAAGTACAAGGGTCACCACTGAAGTTTTGAGACACAAAATGCACTTAAAATGATAACCCCAGCATTTCTGATTGCGATGCATTTCAGCAGAGCACTGGAAAACAAACCAGGATATGGTATGAGAGCCACGATGTGAAATTGTAGGGAATAGAGTTCCCAAGCACCACAGTTTTGCAGTACACAACAAATTATACTTTTTGAAAAAAAGGGGTGACTTGGCAGATGAAATTTTACATTTTCTTTGGGGGGGGGGGGGGAACTTCTGATACCATAAGTTAAAGCACAGAACCGCAGCTGCCAAGGTAAAAACACATTGCTACTATCCATTCTAAATCAGAAGTCCCACTGATGTAAACAAAAGTATGTGCTTCTGCTTGTCATAAACTAAGCAAATATTCTTAATGTAAATCTTTTTTGTCACTATGGCCTTTGTAGTCTTGCCTAGGCATCCCTTAGGATTTTAATCCATTTCTGTCTAGCCATGACGTTCTGTGCACCAATGTAAATGGTTTCTTAATAAATTTATTGTACCATGAACTACCGGGAAAGAAAAGGTACAAAAGTGCACAGTTATAAGAACTTGTTACTAAATGTAATGGATACATACCAAATGTTAAGGCATTATAAAATATAATTTTGTTAATGCTGTCAGCTATTGTGCTGACACTGAATCTTGCTTTTGAATCATCAAATGTATGCTATTGTCTTCCATATACAAGAAATGTACCATTGAATTCCACGAGGTGTTCCCTCAGTGCCAAATAAAGACTTTGCATATCACACAAAATGTAATTTAAGTAATTCATAATATGCCAGCACAAGTACATCCTAAGCTCAGGTAAAATACTTAAGTTCTTTAGTCCTAATGAGAGAGGAAGGTGTGCAATAACTATTCGAAAACAAAAGTGAGAAGACAAAGTGTTGCAGAAAATAAATATTACTTAACGTGAAGAAACCTAGTCCCTCAGAAAATAAAATATGTAAGTAGCAGAGGGTTAAAAGCAATACTTTATTCAATTTGCATGTCACTGTTACTAAATTCCTCTAAACGCGCATAATTACTTATTGTGTTCAAATCACTATTAAAAAAATAATAATCTAATGTTTGTAGTAGTACATAATGCAAACATAACATCTGAAGCAACTCAGTAAAAAGTGTAACCAACATATGCAGTTAATATCAATATAAACAGAGTGCTATATGGCAGCTGAGTCATTTTCTTGAATTCGGATGTTACACCTTTGTCTCAAATTGTGATTAATTTAAGTAACATGTTTGTATCCACATGTTTATGACAGATTGTTACTTCAGGTTGAATTCTGAACTATGATCTTCATGTAGGGAGTCTTTTTGTAAATAAAACAATATTCAGCTGATATACAGCATCCAATCCAAAAGGTGGGGTTTGCACACTACTTTCGCACAGATAATACAAAGAGTTTGTTTGCAAAGAGTTGTAGGCATCTAGGATAGAATGAACATGTCAATTTTTACACTTAATATACATTATATACAAAAAGTGTCTTATACAATGGGAAATATATCACAGCCATAGAACAAGAATTTACAAAAGGCAGTTGACATGAGGGATGTCTACATATGTTTAGGAAAACAGTGTCGTTAAACCTACGGTGTAAATAGCATGCTCTAAGGGAGAAAAACATTTACGAGTTTGATGCATCATTCGAATGCTCTCCAAAAATGTTTCAGATGATTGTTGCACAGCCAGTATTTCAAAACCCTCCGGTCATACGTTGCTAAATTATTAACATTGAAAGCCTATAGAATGACCATTGAATATGAATTACAACCTTTTTAACAATGAAGAATGCCAGAAATGAGATCACTATAACAAGCTCAATACTCATACTGCTGAGTAACACAGGAGTTAAGAACATGCAATACATGTTATCCAGGGTGAGCCATAAAATGATCACTTTGTATAAAGAAATTAAGATTATCATTTCTCTAAGTGAACAATGTTAGAAGTGACAGAGCTCGGTTAAAATTTCATGATTTTTTTCTCACACTAACAACTTTCCCAAACAACCCATGCTTAACATTTTAGAAATTAGCCATCAAAACAAAATTTTCACATGAATTATCACTATCATAAGAAATATGATTGTATAAAATTTTTTATCTAAATGTCCTCAAAGTTACAGATAAAGGCCAATTCAGTCGCAGACCTTAACCGCTTCGCCGATGGCCATTTAAACCCTTCAGGGGCCGGAAACGGATACCCAATAAACAGAACAAGCCATTTAAATTATTAAATGTTGAAAAATGCATCATAAATACAATTCCGTATCATCCGTATTTATTAAATTATTTAAATGAAACAAAAACTGGTTTAAAACCCATTAAAGGCAGTATACATCTACAGTAACAATAAAATAGAGACTACATTAATAAATCGTCGAAATTTCACTACTTTGTTTCACTGTAGCAAAAGCCATTATTTGCGCCAAATGCGCCTAATATTTGCATCATTTTGTGTGTATACGAACCAATGTATTTTCAGAAACTATTTGTAGTTGGTTTATTAATACTCGTCACTTATTTATATTTATTAGATAAGTGAGAAGTATTAATAAACCAACTACAAATAGTTTCTGAAATTAATTTTGACGTAACTGTTACTGAATTCCTCCAAACACATAACAATGTATGTATGTTTAGTTATGCAAGCGACTTCTCCGATTCAAGTTTAGTTTATTTGTTCTATACCAAGCGATAGTCATGAGTATATGTTGCATTACACTGAAAAGAAAACTTTGTCAGCATCTGTTATTACAGTGTTTCTCAACCAAGGTTTCTGGTAGCCTTATGCAGCTGTTTTTGCTCAGTTATTTATACTCTGTGTTTAGAGTGATTTCTTATAGCTATCAAGAGCTAAATGAATGACACATTTGAAATTGTTAAATTTCAATGTTAACCATGGCTTATCCCCATATGTAACAAATAAATTACCTTGCATATGATGTATACAGGCTTCTGATATTACTGTAGAAAATCTGGAATATTTGTTGTGCAATTATGAAGGAGATGTTTAGGATATAGTTAGCAGTGACGTGTACTGGTCTACAGATGGCACGTTAGCTACTCCATTGTTTGGGGGAAGTGGCAGGTCAAATATGGGTGATGTGGATCAGCTATTACTAGCTATCCCTCTTTATGAAAAACAGTTAAATGGTAAAAAAAAGTATTTTTATACCACTGGATGTAACCATGCACAATTGTTTAGTAATTTTCAGAGCTGTAAATTCATGCAAGACATTCATCTACCTGTACTTGCGTGTATAAATAGCTTGTAACCTAATTGAGTATTATAATACTCAGAGGTAAGGGATAAGAAATTCACGACATCACCCCTCATAATTGAGAGAAAACACTTTCCTAAAAGCATACCACCCACAACCAAAAAAGTCACAACCGTTTCGAAAATGTCTAGTGTGTTGCGAAAAAGAAGTTCGCAAGGAAACCAATATTATTTGGTGTGAATCTGCAGATGTGCTCTTGGGTGTTTATCCTGGTTTGGAGGTGTACAATTCAAAAAGAAACCTTTAAGGGTATGTTTACATTCCATATGGAACTAATTTAAATTTATTGTAAAATAGGAAGATTAAAATAATTGGCGTTAAATGAGCATTAAATGCATGTATGCGCAGGACGTCTATACACGTCCATATCGGTTTGGGGCATTTTAACTTGGACGTCATATGACGTACATATCAGTGAAAGGGTTAAACAACTGAACCAACTGTTCTTGAAAAAGGGTGTGTTGACAGAACCATCATAAGCTGAAAATAAAACCAATAGTGAGTAATTTGATCAGCATTAGTTGTTGCATCTCAAAATTTTCTGGTGACCCTCGTACTATCTGCTCAAAACAATCCTAACCAGGTGTGATATAAGCACCTTCTGATACAAATATCGGTGCTTCTCTGTATTCAGCATAGTCTTTCTCAATCAATATGTCACTGACCTTTTGGTCACCAACCCAGAGTTCAATTTCAGCATGACCAACAACATTCTTTGATACAAGCTTACCAACTAACTGCCTCCCCAGGATCAGGTCTGAAAGATACAATAGAGCCTCCTTGCTGTTCGTCTTAGACCTTACATTACTTATGTAACATTCTATAGCTTGAAAGGGGAGATGCAAATACTGTGGTTCTATTTCTCTGATATCCTTCTCGCTGACCCATTCAGTGTTGCCATAATCAGTATACACAACCTGCACCTTACTTTTCTCAATAGAAGTATCAATCACCCTTGCTCTGAAGAAGTTACTGCTACCATTTGCCACGAATCTTGCCAACACAAGCTGTCCAACTGCTGGTATAATGTGGGGTCGCTTCATTTTGGAAACATTGTCTTTCTTATTGATGCACCTGTTGAGAGTCAACAATGTCTCTTCTTCTTCTTCCTCCTCCTTAATCCTGCCTTTCCAATGGATATGTGCGTAGAACATGTTGAGTTTGTATATGGCAGTAGTCTTAACAGTAACAAACGTACCATCTGGAGGGAGGTCGAGAATGTTGAAAGGGTTCTGCAGCACAGTCTCACGATCTGTTGTCCATCCATCAGGGTTTGGCAAGCTATGCTCTTTTGTACATGTTACACCTTTAAAGCAACGACCCTTTTTGGCATAGAATTTGCAAAGTCGTTGCTCATCTTGAGGAACGTAACCTGCTACTACATAGCAAGCATTCTCGTCATCATGGTATTCTGTGTTATCTACTGAGAAATAATCATCTGCCATTGGATTCCAATTTTCCAAAATATTTTCGGTGTCATCCACTTTCCTACAGTTCTCAGCTGCTTTATCTGAATCCCTAAGCATTTTTTCTTTCTGGCAGTTCTCTAGCAAATTGTCTAGAGCACTGCTGTTAAATTTCTCCTCTTTATCAACATTTTCTGTAATTAGCTGAATTGGTAAACTGGGATCAAACACTATGGGTTTAAATGCTTTGGCATATCCCCAATTCACAAGTACTTTGTTTATGACCGTTTTGTCTTCGGTAACTAGCAAAACAGAAATAGCATCGGACGAGATGTTTGTCACAACAATGCTATGAAGCTTATTGCTAACTGCCATTACTCTGAACACTTTACTTGTTTCTGGAGCCCAAATATGTTCCCTGTTCTCTGGCAGCCCAGCTGGACGAATGTTTGCCAACTTACATCGAGTTGCACAGATTGGTAATTTTGTAAATTCTTCTTTTAATGGTTTTATCATACTTAGATCTACCTCACGCACTTCTCCGTAGTCCACATACTGCACCTCTAATGCTGTAGCACTGTCATTCATCCAGTTCACCACCTTCCCTCTATGCCACAGTTGTCCATCTTCATAGAAAACCGCGCAATATGATTCATGAAGTATCATCTTTGCTTGTTCCTTATTTTTAAACTTAAAAGAACAAGTTTTGTAGTTTTCTGTAATTTCCTGGTCAAGAGTTTCAATAAACGCTGTATGTTCATGAGCAACATGAATGTAAAAATCATCAGGATTATTAATATGCACCACAAATGCTTGATATCTTTCACCTACCTTAAACTTCAAGTCAGGATATCTAAGATATTTTTTACTTGCTTTATCTGTACTTTTAGAGTTTACATCTGGTGGAACAATCTTTTCCTTAGTGACTGTAAAGTCCTCTCCAAAAGATGCAGCTTCTATGGATGGCATTTGCTTAGTCACTAAAGGTGTTTCCATTTGGTGAAGTGTTGTATGCAAAGTGTTTGTAATCAATACTGCCTCTTTTTGCTTATTCTCTCCCCCCTTTTGAGTACCTTCTGTATCACTCTGAAGAAATGTTGGGTCGTTCACGGCTACTGACCTTTGAGAGGTATATTGCTCTGACACACTGCTTCGTGTAGGTGAGTTGACGTTATACTGGAAAGACTGAGATTGGTTGTGTTGTTGCAAAGCAGCAGATGGCATAGCATTATGAAAGGGATTTATTACTAATAACTGTGGTTGTACAGGTGCATAAGAATACACTGGTTGATCAACTGGAGATAATGGGCTAAACTTAGGAGGATTCTGACACATCAAGAAATGAGGGCTGGTAAGAGGAGGAGGAATTGTAAGCAATGGTGGGTTTGTATGATTTAGAAATGCATTAGTTTGTTGCTCAGCACTTAGTGACTGTTGTTCTGCATATGGCTTCTCTTTGATGTGGGTCACTGCATGCACAGGCCAGCTAGACTGTTCTTGCATATTTGAAATGTCTTTGTGAGGGGGCATTGTATACACAGACGAACTACACTGTTCTTGCACATTTGAAATGTCTTTATGAGGGGACACTGCACTTAATGGTGATTGTCGTACCTCTGAGTTTTCTTTGTGAGGGGGCACCGCACACACAGGTGAGCTAGACTGTTCTCGCACATTTGATGTTCCTTTGTAAGAGGCCACTGCACTTAATGGTGACTGTTGCACATCTGAACTGTCTTTGTAAGGAAGCAATGAATGCTCAAGCGTGTCACTGAGGCATAGAAAACAACTATGATGTTGCACATCTCTTGACAATGGCTCATGCATGTATGGTTTCTCTTTGGAACTATTAGAAATATCATTTGCATTCTCTTTAGCACATAACACAATTTTATACTTATTGCCTCTCCCCTTTGCTGCCCGAGTTTTAGAACCAGGTTCACTTGTCATGTTGTTTGCTTTCAATGATGCATTACTTTCCAGTTCAACCTTGGAACATAAGAAGTCAAACAGTGACTTCAAGGTATCTGCAGATTTGCTGGTTCTTTTCTGTATCAGTGCTGGTAGTACTGAATGTGTAATCCAACTGTTGAGATCAATCTTACTTTCAACACGCATTTCATTGTGGACATCCATCTTCACCACAAACTTTGAACAAGTCATAAAAGGCACAGAGCAAATGGTGACCACTAAAGATGAACCCTCCATAACTTTATGAAACAACTTAACAGCACATGCATCCCACAGTTCACATTTTCCAAGGTCTCCCTCAAGGCAACAATGTATTGCTTGTACAGGCAATATAGCAAGCTCCTCTGTCAAACGATATATCTGATCTTTCTCAACTTTCAAAGTATCTCCATTGTCAACATTGAGAACCATGAATGATGTTAGTGAATCTGTACATTTGTTAATAATCCTAGCACGAAAATAATCACATCCATTACACACACAAACATCACCACCAAGCATCTCTTTCACAGGCTGCAACTTTTTCGCTTCAAATAGTTTCCGAATGCTATACTTAATCTCTAGTTCTTTGGTCGAATAAAAGCGCAACCAAAAATCATGGGGACTATCGCCTGAAACAAAACGCATGTCCAGTATATCATTCTCCTCTAACTGAAAAGGAATATTCCGAACCATTTGTCCATCTTGTGTCGTGATTGAGGTTATGGTTGAATCTCCGGCTTCCCCCTGGTTCTCTTCCCACATTAACATATCCAAATCAAAGCCCAGTCGGCTTATTTGGTTTAGCCATTCTTCTAACTTCATACTAGCTACGCGGTATTTCTGCAAAACATCGTATTCATCATCCGTTTCTTCATCAAGGCCTGATATCATCGAGGCTGCCTCAATTGGGATTTCCTGTACTAATTCTTTGATGTTTTCACATTCAGAATCTATTTGTTTCAAGAGTTCAAGTAGCTTCTCCTTTCGTTTTCTCAATATGCTTATTCTCTTAGAGCTCATCTTTTATTTTTTAACGTTACAAAATGTCAAACACTTATTAACAGTTCTATTTACAGTTACCTTTTTGACACTACTGCCAACTTAGTGCATGTGTAGGCACTCATTCTGCAGGTACTGCAACACTTGAACCACTGTCTGACGCCTTGGTCTGACGTCATACATGCCAATATGGGAATAAAAAAAGATCGTCATCCCCACCAGCAGAGTTGCCAACAAGAGTAATAAATGCCGCCATCTTTACGCGAACACAAACCCATTCGAATTATGAATTTATCCTGGAGAATATAGGAAAGGAAAAGCAAATAACAGGTCATACATATTTACAGTGCTTACAATATGCCATCGTATTATTTGATATCATATATCTCTTATATCAATTGCCCGCATTTTCAATAATTAAAGCACATAGGTACCCAAAACGAGCGTATGTTGCTTAGCAGTGCAATGACTATAACTTGCCTGATTCATGGGAGATTAGGTATATATAATTTCTACTTCTGAAAAACGCTACGCATGTTAGCCTACTTTTAAGTTATGAAGAGAGAGAAAAGAAAGACCACACCAAACTAGCGGATTTTACTCCCTTCTGTTGACACTAAGACTGATGAATACACAACACCTTAATCATATCTCTCTCTGCCGTCTTCACACAATTTTGTACTGAAGCAATGCTTCTAAATTGAGAGGTGGGTGGAACATATAACTTCGCCGTGGTAATATCTACTCCATAAACACGTCGGCATTCTCCACTAAAAAGGATAAATTCCACTGTGTGCTCCGTTTACCTTACGGTGCCTTACGGTCAGATGTCATACCTGCCAACAAGAGATTATCAAATCCCGCTATTCTTATGTAAATATAAATGTAACTAGGCACGTTTTCATACAAATACTTACTAGTTACAGCCGAAGAAGACACAAGTATTTATAAAGTACTTCTGGAAATCTGATTAACATCTTTCGCCTTTCTGAAGTGCCTCAAATCAGGCCAATGTAGTGAAGAATCTCCGTAGCACAGTTATAAATTAAATACTATTAAACTTCAATATCTCACTCGATAACTTCACTTATTTATAGGCAACCTACAATTAAATGCTTCCAGAAGACCTAACGGTTTCGGTGGTAATGCTAATATTGTTTAAAATTCACTTCAAAGTTCTCTGTATTCATAAGATACGTTATATATGCACCTACAGTACCTAACTTGACTACTTCTGTATGTTTTAACCAAAAATATTTCCACCTACTTGCACTGTGATCATATGATGGCTTCTTGTACTATTTGTGGTTCGGATCTGTCACAAGCACGCCCACAACAAAAGAAACACGTTTCTTCCAGCATATTTACATTCCGTTCATGAATTCCATTGGAACCTGTTTAAGACAAGCTGCTGCAGTAATATTTCCTATAAAAGAGCTGCTAAAAAAGAACGACTTATTACAATTATTTATCCGGTAGCACAAATTGCGAGCCTGTTTACACTTATTTAGCTCTTATTGTCAGAATTCGCCTGATACCAATTCACGACTTGCAAGAGCATTTCCATGGGAATGCTTCTCTCCTTTGAAGTGTAGTGTGTCACGAATCACTTCATAAAATTCCCTACCTACGATTATTTTTCTTACTATTTGTTCTACGAAATTTTCAGTGTCCTTCTGGTGTAAAATCAGTCCACATTTTGTTTATTATATAACTAGGGTTCACAAAATCTTGTCCAGAAACACGATATCTTCAAAATTTTCTCTCATCACTGCTCACAGGTTAACGACATCTCACGCAATAATGCCTTTCCATCACCGTCATATGTTTGTTGAACTTCTAGAATTTGAACCCCAGACCAATTAAACAATTGCAACGGGAAGACTCATAGCTAAAAATGATTCTGCATTTCACAGACCAGCTGCAGGTATTTTTTTATTTTCAGTGTTGGCTGCTCTCTTCTCTCGTAATAAATACAGAATGTAAGAGATACTTTTACAAACTTCGGATATGGGTTCCTTACATCACAAGGAGAAAAGTCCATATAAACGTACGTTTCATAATCTATTGCTCATTTTTAATTAGGATCTGTTCAACACAGCAGTACACTCACAACATATAAACGTCATAATAAGTGTTGGAAAGTTTCTCCTCTTGTTTCTTGCCTGCACCAGTCGAATCATGGAATGTTGTATCCTTTCAAAAACTCCGGGATGGTGTCGAATGGTTTCGCAGGCTTCCTTTACACGTCGATGAAACGTTTTTACATCCGGGATGGCTGCTCCATAAACCACAGTTTAAGGTCCCACGCAGATAAGAGCCAAATCATTGAGTTCGGGAGAAAATGCAAGCCATGGAATTGGTCCTCCCCTGTCTATCCACCAGTCACAGCACATACCAATAATGTTTTTCCAATAATGCAACTAAAATGTATAGGAGCCCCATCATGCATAAACCACATTTTTGTTATTATTTGCAGGGGCACATGAAGTAAGTCTGAAAGTGTTCTGGATAAAGTCCCTGTAGGCAGCACCTGTAACACGTGCTGATAGAACGTATGAACCTACCAGTCACCTACAATTCCAGCCCAAACACTAATCCTAAATCGATGTTGATGTCTAACCTGAAGAACAGCATGAGGATTACGATCTGCCCAAACGTGCACGTTGTTGAAATTACTAATTCCATCACTCCCAAATGTTACCTCGTCTGTAAACAAAACTGACGAGACAATGGATTGGCTGTTAGTACACAAAAGTTCTTCAGTGGTGGATAATCAGCAGGCGAAAAGCTCTGCACACGTTGAATATGATATGGATACAGAAGTTGCTGTTGAAGTGCCCTCCATGCTATAGTAAGAAATGTACTAGATGCCTTAGCCAATTGTCCTGTACCGATAGCTGGATTGTCTTCGACATACTGTCAAACAAGTTCTTCACGTTCCGGCATACGAGCAACTCTTGATCTTCCTCGATCAAAAGTTTGTGGTGCAACGATTCCTATCTCGGCAAGGAGATATGAATATCCAGCCATGGTTGAACAAAGCATGTGCATAATTGAAACGGTGAATGCAGACGACAAACTAAACAAGTCTCCATGGCAACACTTGCCATCTACTGTAGTAGTACAATGGGTCAAAGTCTTCTATGAGTGCTTAGAGAAATGAAGTTATGAGGTTGGATCCCGAAGGCTGATGAACGCACACTTTCAAGAAGACATGAATAACGAGAAAACAAACGATTATGGGACATATGTTCATATGAATATTTTCCCTTCTTGTGGTGCCATGAACCCACAACCAATGTTTGTAAAAGTATTTCTGATACATCCTTTATAGCCATGCAGGCGAATAGCACATTCCTGAAAAGGATCCAAATTATAAAACTATTCTTATTATTGCTTTCGTGGGCTTCCAGCGGCAGTTGGGAAGCGTTTTCTTCTGTCTCTTCATCTTCGGATCAGGTTTCTTATTATTATTAATTATTAATTATTATTATTAATTATTAATTATTATTATTATTATTATTATTATTATTATTATTATTATTATTATTATTATTATTATTATTATTATTATTATTATTATTATTATTATTATTATTATTATTATTATTATTATTATTATTATTATTATTATTATTATTATTATTATTATTATTATTATTATTATTATTATTATTATTATTATTATTATTATTATTATTATTATTATTATTATTATTAATAATTATTAATTATTAATTATTAATTATTATTATTATTATTATTATTATTATTATTATTATTATTATTATTATTATTATTATTATTATTATTATTATTATTATTATTATTATTATTATTATTATTATTATTATTATTATTATTATTATTATTATTATTATTATTATTATTATTATTATTATTATTATTATTATTATTATTATTATTATTATTATTATTATTATTATTATTATTATTCACAATTCTGACAACTGTCTTCATGATTTCCAATGTGCAGCGGTTCTCTAAAGAAATGTGTTGATTCTAGGAGAACACCATTTCGCGGGGAACTGCCCACAACGTAACTGTTCACAGCCCAGCTCCTCTCCATCCTGATGCCCTACCTCTCGACAGTCTCTCCTGATACGCCGCTCTGTGGCGGCGCGTCGACTATCAGCGAAACCGCACGTCTCAAAATCGAGCGCTTCATAGACGATTGCGTCGCGAGGTTCATCTCCGTCTGCGCGAGCACAGGATGCAAGCGTGGGAGGAGATGATGTCTCGTTTGAACCTCGAAGATGGCGACGTGTGGAAAGTCGCTAAAAAACTTCGGAACCGCACAGCACGGCACCCAAAGCCTGGCTTATGAAGCCCAGGCCAAAGCAAGTGTGTTTGCCGATTATCTCGAAAGGACTATGAGACCTAGAGATGACCCCCAGGACTGATACTTTTCTGACCGTGTCAGTCGTAAGGTACGTCGATACTTTCGGCGAAAAGAAAAGAGTACTTCAGATTTGCCAGCGAAAGATGGACAGGAAAACACTGCACATAACATTACGAGACAGGATATCAAACGAGACGATAAGAAAGAAGACAGGTATGACTGAGCCCGCCTCGGTAGCGTAGATGGTAGCGTGTCTGCCTCGCGTTCAAGAGGTCCCGAGTTCGAATCTGTCAGGGTGAGTTACTTGGATAAGATTTTTCCGGGTTTTTTCCTTATCCTTAAAGACGAATGTCGAGTAACTATGGACCCCGGGCTCATTTGAGCATCATATCACCCATTTCATTCATCGTCCGATGACTTGACGTTGGAAGACGTAAATTACAACAAAACGAAGGTCCGTCAGAGGTGGAGTCCCCAAAGGTTCTGTTCTGTCTCCCACGCTTTTTAGAGTGTATGTGGCTGACCTTCCTACAGAACAGCACGTCAATATAGCTCAACTTCCTGAGAACACTCGCAAGTGTGCGAGAGAGAAGGAAATATAAAAAGAGTGGGGATAACGAGGTGGCAACGGTGAAGACTCTAATGCATCTGATTCGCTACAGACGAGGACTCGTCCCATTTGAAACACATAATAGTAGCCCATTATTGATGCTTCCGCCTGTTGCTTTTATCTTCCAAGTAGGACTTCATTTGTTGATGAAATTAAGCAATGAGTGAATGTTGAACTTAGGGCTTATGACATAAGAGAAAATAATGGATTACTGGTGCATTTTTGCATTTTTTAGCCTTTTTTTATGAAGTAGGCTCAAATATGGTACATACGTACTTCAGACACTATGTGGAATTACATTTTAGCTAAATCCATATAAAAAGTTTTATTCCTTGATGCATACATTCTTGAACATTTTTGTGTATGAAATTTCATATGCTGGGCACTCAAAGCCTAAAAGCTCTTTTCAGGTGCAACATTGAAACAGATGCAGAGGTTATTCTCATTCTTTATTAGAACCTTGAATTTAATGACAATTATGATATATTTTAAGCAGATGAACTTGAAGTAGTGTAAACCCTAGGTTACGCACGTAGATGACAGGAGTCGTCCACTGCTATTCCCTCAATGTTCTAAGAAATCTATTAGCACTACACATGCATGTCTCTGTGTACCTCTCAGAAAAATATTTAACTACAGTTCCTTCTAGCTAGAGCACCCACTCTCGGACGTTGTGTTTGTGGTAAACTCATTCTGTGGTGTGGATGATTGTCATCCACGTGCCCAATCGCATTCCACTGTAAGTATTAATTTGTCTACTATTATGCCTCCATTTCAAAGTATTGTTAGCATTTTGTTTGGCACCATAAACAATGATTCATTTATAAGTGATTGTTGCTGAGCTACTGTTGCCTGGAAGATGGTAAAACGGCCTTGAATCTTATTTGACCATGAGAGAGAGAAGATTTCAGTCTCTATTTCCATTATTATTTAAAAACATGCATAATATTAATGCCACCTTATTTGCCGACAACATAAACCTGTTTATAAAACAAAAAGACAAGAATACCTTGGACGCCAACATAAACAAAACAGTACACTTAATATCAAATTGGTTTCAAGCCAATAAGTTCATAATGAATGAAATTAAAACAGTTGTATTAAACTTTCAGCATAAAACATTCTCAAAATTACTTAGTTAAAATTGGGAACACTACAGTCCAATGTGTAGAAAACAGAACGTTCTTACGGGTATGAGTAGATTGACATCTTTGCTGGTACATTCATACTGAAAAATTAGCTCAGAAAGTCAGTAAGCTGTGCTTTGTTCTTCGTCAGCTATAAGCTAGGCTGACATTTGAAATGCTCAAAACATGTTATTTTGCAAACTTTCATTGTCACCTGTTGTATGGCGGGACAGTATGTGGGAACTCCACAAACAGTATAAAGATATTTAAACTACAAAAGAGGGCTGTTAGAATCATCACAAATGCCCCACTTAGAGAAAGCAGTAGGTCGCTATTTAAGAATTTAAATATTTTACCACTTCCACGTGTATACATATACATATATATATATATATATATATATATATATAAAACATTTTAATTCACATGAAAATTACTTTAAATACATCCATGACTAATGCAGATATTCATCCTTATGAGACAAGAGGAAGAAACAAGTTGCACATCATTAGTCATAAACCTAAGATATTTGAAAAATGCCCCACATATAATAGATTAAACCTGTATAACTGTCTTCCTCAGCATCTTAGAGATATTAAAATTTGTAAGCTTTCACGGCTGGTGTCAGTATGATATAAAGTATTAACCGGGCTTGTGGACCATGGTCTACTGGGCTCCTTCATCTTCCCAGACGTTTTGTCTGCGGCTGCAGCAGAAAAAACATCTGGGAAGATGAAGAAGGAGCTCAGTAGACCATGGCCCACAAGCCCGGTTAATTCTTTGTATTATAACTTAGAGATATTTCAAAGTGAAATAAATTTAAGAAAGGGCTACATACATTTCTGCTAGAAAAGCAATTTTATTCAGTTGCAAAATATTATGACTTCTGTCATGCTTTGGTAAAGGAAAATGAAACTATGTAGTCAAATCAGTTAGTATATTCGTAGTAGCCTGAACGTTGTTTATGATTTACTTTTGGTGTACAATTTGTGTACATAGACATATAATTTGTAATAATTTTATTTTGTATTTCAATTTTGTAATAATTGTACTTTGTATTTTAATTTTGTAACAAATTTGACGTATCCTACACTTGATGTAAGTCAGAAGGATGAAATAGAAATAAATAAATAATAACTGAACTGCAAAAACTATTTTAGTTGGTTTATTGGTGGAACAATGAAGTTCCACCACCAGAGAGAGAGCAGACAACAACAGATGCCAGGTGGAAAGAGATTGAAAATGGAGGCGATTGCCTTTGAAACTAGCCTCTCAATAATACAAAATAGTAAGTGACGAGTATCAATAAACAAACTAAAAATAGTTTTCGTGATTAATTTTGACATCACTGTTACTAAATTCCTCCAAATACACACAAATAATAACTGGTTTTCGATTGTACCTCTTGCCAAAAATTTCCTCAAGGAAAAGAAACTCACTTACCTCAGAACCAAGAGCAAGAACAAGAGAAAAATACGAACAAACTTCCTTCCCAATAAACAAAGAGAATAAAACCCATCTCTATTTGGGTTTCAAAAAGACATGACTCATTTCGTATTGCTCAAAAAAGGACAAACACATAACAGTTCATTCTAGATGTAAAAAATATTTTTACAAATAAAATGTATTACTAGTTCCTATTACAAAAACCTCACAATGAATTAGAATACCTGGATGACACATGTCCTGCATGCGCCTAAACACTTAAGTGAAAAGGGCATGCCTACTGCAGGGTTAACAGTGCAACAGATGGTAATGATTGTGATTTAGATGCACCTAGTGATAATGATGAACTTGCAACTGCATGATAGGGAAGATTCTATTGGCCCCACAGAACAAATTCAGTATACAACACCTTTTCAAATCACACAATAGAAACCCACAGACAAAAACTAGGGTGTGTACTGGATAAACTGCAAAAACTGTGACAACTTTTACAATGGCAAAACTAAAAGGAGTTTGAACATTGGGCTTAAAGAGCATTTTAGGAACATCAAGAACAAAGAAATAGACAAATAGGCAGTAGCGTACCATTTTTGGAATGATAATCATGAGATAGGACAAGAAATTCATTTATTAAAAAGTGTTCAGGATGCAACTGCATTAACCACAAGGGAAAAGACAAAAAAGAAATATGAAGGAAGACTACTAAAATTAGGCAAATGAGTCAATCTTATGTATACTTTTCTCCACTTACAAGTTTTTTTAATGAAGACTAGTTTCTGGGAACTTCTTCCCTATCCTCAGTTCTGTGGTTGACTGATGATGCATCCGGCTTGGTGTTGTGCTGCCATCCGATACTCCGGTAAGTTTGATGATGTCATCTACGGGAAGAATTTCAAAATTCATGAAGAGGTCCTGTTTCTTTGTAATAAATATGTTTTCCCAAACCTGTAGTTCTAAAGGTTTCTTTGCCTGTGTGATAAATTCTATTTCTTGCTTTATGTTGTGATTCTCAGACCAACAGTGATGTGTTACGGCAGACTTGTCCATGTGTTTCAATTTAATATTCCTGAAGTGTTCTTTCATTCTTGTTCCTAGATAAAGCAAGAAATAGAATTGATCAAACAGGCAAAGAAACCTTTAGAACTGCAGATTTGAGAAAACATATTTATTATGAAGAAAAAGGACCTCTTCATGAATTTTGAAATTCACGCCGTAGATGACATCATCAAACCTTACCAGAGTATCAGATGGCAGCAGAACACCAAGCTAGATGCAGGCACCGAATGCATCATCAGTCAACCACAGAATTGAGGATAGGGAAGAAGTTTCCAGAAGCTAGTCTTCATTAAAAAACTTGAAAGTGGAGAAAAGTATATACAAGATTGACTCATTTGCCTAATTTTAGTAACAATGGCACTAAACTTTCTGAAATACTTCTTTTTATTGTATATAATGAAGAAAAACTGTTCAATTTCGATGCCACTTTTGAAGAGAACCAAAACTTCAAGTTCATCCAGATATCAACAGAGACGCCCCTATCGCCTCCAAGGAGTTCAACAAATCAAAATTCAAGTCAACATGAGCTCAGGAATGTTAGTTAAGTCCTAACGAAATGCATTTAGGTATAAAGCAACATGTGGAGCATTAAGCACATTGACACAACGTGCTTCACTGTATCATAATCCTTAATCATAGGAATTTCTATGGTCAATTTATAAAAAAAGTAAGATTTTATAAGTAGATCACATAATATTTTAATGTACATGACAGATGAAAAGTGATTTTACTTAAAGGTAAAGGTGTTATAAGCTCCGCCAGAAACCCTTTTTGTCAAAGTGCCAAGGAAGGTATTTTCCCCTGGTCTTAAACTATGACAAACTGTTCATACAAAGCTATACATTATGTATCAACGTGCAGAACAAAGGACTGTTCAAGCTCTCAAGCTGTTTCTCACTGGTACAACAAATATAATCCTAGAGCCAGAATAGGCCAGTGTGTGGACTGAATCCCTGAGAAAATTTTTTACTATGCAGTGAAAAAATATGACGAGCTTCTGAAAAAAGCATTAAATTCAATGCATGTATAAAAAGTGGGGGCATAAATTATGTTCAAACTGTGAAGGGTTTGACAATAACGCAAATCATGTATAAAAACTGTGTTTAACTGGTGCTGTTATATGAATTTACAATGAGCAAGTAATAAATATCTTTAATCAGTAAACACTCAAAAAGATTTAGATAGAAACTTTCAATGTCTTACTCTTCATTCCATTATTTTCTAATTATTATATTTTATTTATATACCCAAAATCCACTTTACTCTTAAGAGTACAACAAACTGGAAAAATACTAGTAATACTTGTATGTAAATTTTCATTTCAGTTATAATAACCAATTTTGCTTTTTAACTGTACCTAACAACCAAAAAGTCTGAGAAATCTATAGATAGCATAACATTTTTACAGAACCAAGTAAGTGCTTCACAATGGATACCTCCAGTCTTGCATAGGAATGACTAAACCAGATTGTTGGGCAGAAAAAGGGGCAACCATAAATCAACGATTTAATTCTGAAATATCATACTGCTAAGCAAAATCTTGACCAATAGTATAAGGACAATTTTTGTGTACATATAAACTAAAAGTCAGCTATTTTGATAACTCTTTCACCACTGTGAAGCCCAATTCTTGGGTATGAAAACAAGCTATAGAACATTTAAATATAAACTGGTTGCACATTCTTAACTCATGAACCAAATTCACTTAGAAGATATTTCAGACATAAGCTACCCTACAACTTTCAAAAGCTTCATGTATATTTATTTTCAATTCCTAATTTCAACTTCAGCATATACATAAAAAAACATGCATCTCTATAGAAAACTTTGTACATCTATACTGTACAACTCCGCAATATTTTATACCAACACTTGAAGCTTAAGTCACTAAAGCAAGGACACACAAAGAGATCTGCATTTCAAATCCCACCACAACCATCTTCCTGGAATAAATCCTCCAAATACTTATGGGTGGATATGTATTTAACTATTAAAGCTCCTGAAAATATTACTTATTCACTCTTATTTTTGCAAAGTATGAATGTGTGGATGATGCATTTTATTATTAGGCCATGCCATGACCGAGTGGTTAGATCGCTCAATTCTCATCAAGGTGGCCTGGGTTCGATCCCAGGCAACAGCAAAGTGAGATTTGTGGTGGACAACATGGTGCAGGGGTGGGTTTTCTCTGGGATCTCCAGTTTCCCTATCATCATCCTCTTTCCTATCATTCATTTTGCCTTCATATCATCCACTTCTCTCGTTCTCATCCCAGGAGATGGGTTGGCCCCTCAAACCTGGTTCCTCTATCAGACTAGGTGCTTCAGATTCCTTTGCTCGCCTTTCCGGGCTAGTGGAACTCAACTTCCCTAACACCGTGCTCGATGATGTAATGAGCCAAAAATTATTATTATTATTATTATTATTATTATTATTATTATTATTATTATTATTATTATTATTATTATTATTATTATTATTATTATTATTATTATTATTATTATTATTATTATTATTATTATTATTATTATTATTATTATTATTATTATTGTTGTTATTATTATTATTGTTATTATTATTGTTATTATTATTGTTATTATTATTATTGTTATTATTATTGTTATTATTATTGTTGTTATTATTATTATTGTTGTTATTATTATTATTGTTGTTGTTATTATTATTATTGTTATTATTATTGTTAAAATTATTATTGTTGTTATTATTATTATTATTATTATTATTATTATTATTATTATTATTATTATTATTATTATTATTATTATTATTATTATTATTATTATACAGAGCAGGTTGGCTCAGACAGTTTTGTCTGTGGTACATATTCGGGAGCCCGGGTTTGATTTCCATGGCCAACCTACCTGACCCATGTTTTTTTTTTTTAGGGTTTTCCTGGGTCACCAGGCAAATGCTGGGTAGTTCAATGACATCCCCTCAATATCCTCTCCCTCCATTTCACATCATCTCTCACCTGGTAGTCTCCTTCATGATAGAAGTGTCGACAGGTGTCTCAGAGCTGTCTTGATTCCTTGGGTTGGCGGCCCTCTGTTTCCACTCCCCTCATACTTCCTCCCGGGGATGTCCCACTTGGGGCTTAGGTACAATAAAGCACAGGTTTCGGTGCCGAATCCCCTCCGAAGTAATCCTAATCATTATTATTATTACTGTAACACTTAGGCTTTCACGGCCGGTGTCAATCCAGTAATATGTAGCAGTTTCCGGGCTTACTGGCTGTGGGCTAGTCGGAAAAATTGAAGTTCCTGACGTTTCGCTCATAAGTGCATTGAGCATCCTCAGAGGACTCATGGCAAACTATTATTACTATTATTATTCACTGAGCTTAACTCCCATGTTACTGACAAAACTCTTGGACTGTGAAACTGTACTCCAAATACAGTAACTTACAACTTAGCAGATTGCATGACCAAATGTTTCTATTTGTACTGCACTGAAGATGATGCATGTTAGCAAAATGATTCCATTCATTAGGATGAAGAGGTACAATTTAAGTTAATTCTGTTACAACAGAATAGAAAAATTATTTTCCTTACACGGAAAAAGCAAACACAAAGCCAATTAATTTCAAAATCAACAGTTCCTCCAATAAAATATTTTTAAATGGTTAATTACACATTAAACATAAAGTAGAATCAATATTTTGCACTTATTTTGTACTTAAATGTTTAAATGGTTCAGAAGAACTGAGTAATAGGTGAATTAAGTTTGCGCAGTTTTGATGGTTGTTGGTTTAGCTACCTATTTGATAGTGAGTTGTGTAATAGTGAGTTGTGTACAGTCGACTCTCAATTATCTGCAATCAGATTAACTGCTTTGCAAATTATCCACAGCTAAATAAGTATTCCTTTATTTTTTCTAAATTCCAGTACAGGAAATAACTTTGCTTTCCATAGAAATTTCTGCATACATTGGAAGTGTTCTGGTAGACTGTGGTTTGCAAACGACTGTACAGTATCTGCAGCTGAGTAAACCTTCACTTTTATGGTACTTTATTGTTCTCTTACCTCACAGAAATATTTTGGTCAAAATATGTATAACAGAAATATGTTACCTCAACTTCTGCATTAAAAGTTGCACCCAGGTGCAAAAACATGATAATGAAAAATAAATATATATTTTATTTTTGATAGAGTCAACATGAAAAATTCAACGACATGGCCGGGATTTGAACCACGGATCTCCTGGTCTCCGTCCAGTCACACTTAACCTTTGAGCTACCATAGCCAGCGTGCCGTCCTGACATTAAATTCTCCAGTTGACTCGTATATTTTCCCGGTAGATCACTAGGGGCTCTCGCATCTGAGATACACCGTTTGTGGCGACTTACTATCGTAAGTACTGAAGTCCCAGGCTTCATCATTTAACTCTTATTATTTTAGTTAATTGATGGAAATTAATCATTTCTCCACACTAGCCATATATAGGCTAAGATTTTTGATAGAGTCAACATGAAAAATTCAATGCCATGGCCGGGATTTGAACCACGGATCAGTCACTCTTAACCTTTGAGCTACCATGGCCAACGTGCCATTCTGACACTAAATTCTCCAGTTGACTCGTATATTTTCCCGGTAGACCACTAGGGGCTCTCGGATCCGAGATACACCGTTTGTGGTGACTTACTATCGTAAGTACTGAAGGGCCAGGCATTAAATTTTTCATGTTGACTCTATGTATCAAAAATCTTAGCCTATATACAGCTAGTGTGGAGAAATGATTAATTTCCATCAATTAACTAAAATATATTTTATTTGTTTAGGATGTCGATTGTCAAGATTATACCAGTACCATTGGTGTGCCGGAACTTTGTTCTGCATGAGTTCTTTTACATTTTAGGAAATTTACCAACATGGGGTTATCACTTTTAAGCACACTTAAAAACCATTGGTCTGGGTGGGTTTCAACCAGCAACCTTGGAATCTGTAGGACAGCACAATAAGTAATAGCTAAAAGCAGACTGGATACTGCCAGGTCATGTGGTATTCACTGATGATGAAATTTTGATGTCTGCACAGGGCAGGAAGAATGTACATGTTTAGGCTTTCACGACCGGTGTTAATCCAATGGAATTTATTTCCTGGGCTTGTGGGCAGTGGTCCAAAGGATGAAAATTCTCCTGACGTTTCGCTCATATCTACGACAAGCATCTTCAGAGGATTCTAGCTAGGTACTTGCTGGAATGTCGTTCAGCACGAGGCCTCGTCAAATATAGCCGGACCAATAGCAGTACACACTCACAGTCGCATGGAGATTGGTTGATAAAGAACCAATGTCAGGCAAGTAGGCATGAACAGACCAGCTATATTTGACGAGGCCTCGTGCCGAACGACATTCCAGCATGTACCAAGCTAGAATCCTCTGAAGATGCTCGTCGGAGAAATGAGCAAAACGTCAGGAGAATTTTCATCCTCTGGACCATGGCCAAGTCCTGGAAATACATTCTATTGGATTGGCAGGAAGAATGGTTTAGATAAAATTTCATAAAGGTCATCCAGTCATCCCCCAAAAAATATATACTATTTAGCAGCTCTTGAATGGACAGTTTGCTACATTACCTCAAATAAGAAGATACCTTGCTGTCTAACATATTAATTCTTTATAATTAAGAAGTGATATGACAAAAAGAACATGCCTCTTTTAAACTAAAGTGGATTAAAAGCTTTCTCAGTAGGATTTGAAATATCTTAGTGACGAGTTTGTATGTAAAAAAAGCAGAATTCATGATTCAGTTTTAAGAAGTGCAAATAACTTATTTTAGGGAGAAAGTTTTACATTATTGAAAGTTGTGTTTAACTTTATGCTGTATAAGGAATGAAAGGAGAGTCAAGGGCTTGCACGCATTACAGATGTCCCTGAAGAGCAACTGGAACTCTAGTTTTTGATAGTCATTGACTGCATTTCCTATAGTGACTGAATGCAATATTCCATAAACTCCTACCAAAATGAAAATATGCAAAACAAGCTGATTTAATTGATTCACTAATGTTTTTGGAATAACCCAGCTTGGTAACTCAATGTTGGCCATTACATTTACCTATTCTGGTGACTTAAGTTTGTAAATCAAGGAGAAACCTATAACTTAAGACATGAGATAATACAGCACATGAAAATATTTGTCCTTTTCTTCCTTCCATTAGTTAGTGCTCTTTTTCTTTTCTTCCTATCATTACAGATTCCCGTTATTTCTCTGGATGCACTTCAGCCTACGGCTTTTTAAGCTGCCTATATTGTTCCTCATATCCATCCCACTAGATCTACATCCGTTAGAAAATATAGTCTTCTAGTGGGTATGGATGTTACTTGTTTTGGTTCTATAAACATTGGCCCAAAAGTACTATATCTCCTGTGAGACAAAGCTTCACAGGAACGTAGAATATGTTGGGCTGTTTCTGTTTCTTTCCTGTAAAATCAGCAGCCTAAGTTACCATGATATACCCTTATTGTGTTCAGGTGCTTTATCAAAGGTGTGTGCCCCATGAGAAAAGTAGTGATAGCTTTCAACTGAACTTTATTAGACTTTAATACTCTTTCAGCTCTTTTGTTGCATGGTTCCCTAACAAATAGCTTAATATGTCTGTTTCCTGGGATTTTGAACCAGGTTTTATGATCCCTCTTAGACCAGTTCTTAATAGCTTCTCTAGTTGAGCTTTCAGATGTTCCTAGAAGCGGCTTTGGTCCAATAAATGGTGTAGCTGCTCTTTGTCTAGCAAGTTCATCAGCTTTTTCATTGCCCTCTATTCCCCTAAGGCCCGGCACCCAGATGAGTTAAATTTCATTCTGATCCGCTAGATTATTAACCCTTTCACCGATATGGACGTCATATGACGTCCAAGTTAAAAGGCCCCAAACCGATATGGACATGTATAGACGTCCTGTGCATACATGCATTTAATGCGTATTTAATGATAATTCTTTTAAACCTTATGTTTTACAGTAAATTTAAATAAATTCTATAAGTAAAAGCTTACCTTTAAAAGTTTTTTCTTGAATGGTACACCTCAAAACAGGGATAAACACATAAGGGCACATCTCCACATTCAAGGCAAATTGTACTAGTTTCCTTTCGGACACCTTTCTTGCGGCACACCAGATATTTTCTAAAGGGACGTGACTGTTTTGCTGTGGGTAGTACCCTCTTAGGAAAATGTTATCCTTCAAGTCTGAGGGTTGCTGGGGTGGTTTATTTTTTACCCCCAGTATGGAGAGGTCTCTGAATTTTATACTGCTCAATTAGACTGCGAGCTATTGATATGCGAAAGTCCAGGTACGTCATGGGCTCCAAATTACTAAACAATTGTATATGGTTATATCCAGCTGGTGTAAAAATACTTTTTTATATCATCTGATTGTTTTTCGCATAGAGGGATATGCGTGTAATACCTAATCTACTAGATCCACTCCACCCATATGCATATTATATTCCTGGATAATATCGGGCTTGAAAATTGACATTTTGTTACGAGCATCAATTTTTCCAGTATCAATCATCAAAATCTTAAGAGCTGCAATTGGATAATGCTCTAACAACCTTCCTGTCTTGCCAAGCAACATAGGTCAAGGGTGGGAGCTGATGCACCTGCATTTCTCCTCTTCTTAGAGCCTTCATATTCACATCTTTTGGCAAATCAATACGATTTGAGTGTACTGTTCCAATTGCATTTGTTTTTCTTTTGTGTAAGGCAATGAATAATTTAGGGGAACTGTACCAATTATCTAAATATACAGTCCTACCCTGATCAAGTACAGATTCCATCAGATGTATTATTATGGAACCAGATAACCCCAAATCTTTTTCTTCGGTGTTATCAGTCCCTTGGCTAGTGTATATGCAGCTATTGTAAAGATATCCTGTTTTACTTCTTCACATACATCAAAACTCTTTATGCCAAATCTGGCCCTCTTTGTTTTGATGTATTGTTTCCAACCTAAACGGCCCTTCCAAAGCATCAGGCTTTCATCAACAGTGATCTTTTCACTAGGCACATAATTTTCTTTGAATTCTGAAATAATGTAATCAAAAACTGGTCTGATTTTGTATAGTTTATCATTCACATTTTCTGTGCAGGTGAAATGAAGGAAGCGCAAAATGTAAGTAAACGTGTTATTTGACATACATTTCCCAAAAAATGGGGTAGCTAGCATGTCATCTGTAGACCAGTACATGTCTAGCGTAGGTTTACGAATAACACCCATGAGCATAATTAGACCAAGTAGTCTGTAAATCTCATTCATTGTTACTTCTGTCCACTTCTGAATTCTACTCTAATGTCCTAAATTGCAATCAGGTCTTCCTTCACCCTACTGGCATAAACATTTGTTTCCGAAACAATGAGAGACAGTAAGTCAGTAGCAAAAAATTTTGTGAAAATGTCAATTGGTTGGCTGTGAGAAGTTAGCTGAGTATGCGGTTGTACACCAGAGGTTCTGCTCGTGAACGTATGTCTATTTGTGTTAGAGTTATTTTGACACCTCCATAATGTTGATTCTTCACGAACACCTGTCGGAAATGAGTCATTATCCTCCTCACTGCTACCTATATCCTCAACACCCCTCCTCAAAATCTGAAAACTTGCCATCAATGTCCAAATCACTGTCTAACAGCAAAAAGTCTTCCACATTTTCTGATGTAATATCAGAAGCCCGCACTCTTCCTACACTAGCTAATTTATTTGCTGCATTACTAGTTGAAGCCATGATTAGCACTGAGGTAACTATTTCAAATGTGTTTTAGCTAAAGAAATTGCTTGGAACTCTGACGCAGTCAAAATTACTATATGAACTGAGCGAAGAAAAAAGTTACGTCAGCTAACATAAACTTCGGTTGTGCAATTAGCGAGATGCTGACAGTTTTCTTTCCAGTGTGTATAATGCAACATATACAGTTATTATTACGTGGTAGCATAAACTGAAATCTATAAACCTTGAACCCAACACTTCGTTTATTCAGTTGATATACACATATAGTTTGTAAAACAAAAGTACTCAAAATTAGGTGCGTTCAACGTAAAGAATGGCTTTCTTTATAGAGATACAAATTAATGAAATTTCAACGATTTATTAATATAGTCTCTATTTTAGTGATACCGTAGATGTATACTGCCTTTAATGGGCTTTAAACCAGTTTTTGTTTTGCTAAAATAACTTAATAAATACGGAAGATACAAATATTTATTTATGCAGCATTTTTGCAGCATTTAACAATTTAAATGTCTTGTTCTGTTTATTGGGTATCCGTTCCCGGCCATGTAGTGTTTAAATGGCTATTGGCGAAGCGGTTAAGAATGTTTAGGCAGATTAGAACCAGTCTTGATGTGACGTTATGGCTGCTTAGGGATATATAAGAATATGTAGGGATCTAAAAATTATTTGTAGGGATCTGTTTACCACGTATCTCTACTTATATGCATTTGTATAAACATTTTATTTTAGTAAAATACAACAGTGTCCTGTGCCATGGCATAGTGGGCTAGAGCATTGTGCTTTCGTTCCCTGCGATGTGCCAGGCATCAATCCCAGTTCTGGGGGTTGCAGATTTTAAAACCCATACATAAGACCAGTGCCCACTCAGTGACGTGAGGAAATTGAGGAGCTATGCTAGGTACGAATGCTGGTCTAGAAAGCCAACTTTCTGGCTGGGCTGCCAAGATGCTGACCACATCTCTTGTCCATATCAATTGAATGATTGCCCCCCCCTCTGCCTTGAGTATGTGAGCATGAGGCTTGTAGTCAGTTAGGCAAGCTCTGGCTTGCTTGTGGGCTGTTATACCATTGGTTACATTACGTTAAAATACAACAGTAATATTGAATATAATATGTGTGAAATGTGGAACTATTTTAAAGTAGATAGCACTAATAATAACAAAGCAATGTGTAAATATGCAGAAAAAACATGTTCGTGGAGAGTCAAGTCACACAATACAAGAAATTTAAAGAAGCATGTTACGTCCATACATCAAGTGAAATTTATAGAACCCTACACAAATATAAATATTTGTAACAAAAGGCTTCACTTATCTTAAGAAAATGGTGTTAATTCTTCTTTCTAATGGAGATCGATTTCAAAAACAGATTCTTTTCATCATCAGTCAACTTCGTAGTCCTACATAGTCCCCATAGACCTTTCCGTATGGGAAAAAATCTTCATTAACAAAAATCGTCATAGAGTCATGAATTTTGAAACTCCACCACCGGACATCTTTGACAAGTACATCACGCCATCTACTGACAATACGGAGAAAGAAGAAACCACTACAACTTGCACTAGTCGAGTATCAGCTGAGGATAGGAGCAAGAGCTCTTGAAACATGTCCTGTGAATAAACAGTGTGAGTGAAGCAATGTGTCAATATATTCTCGATTCAATTTTGTACTAATTTGTGCTTCACTGTCCCTACGCTTCTTTCAAGTTTATACTTTGTATAAAATGCATTATTAGAGACATCTACAAACTATTGAGTTGAATATTAATTTCCATGCTGTAACTACTTCAATATAATACAGATATACTTCATATTAATAAATACTATTGAGGCTATGAAAATGTTGGAATTTATCATTATTTTGCTTTATTTGCAGAAGTGTTTTCCTCCATTACAGCAGATTACTGTATTATATGTTTTTCATGACAGTAGTTATACTGGTCACCAATCTAGAAAGTGTTTGACGTTTACTAATCACAAGGACGAAAGCTTTAAATTAATGGGAGGGAATGGGTATGTCACAATGGTTGTCATTGAAATGATTAGAAGTACCAATTAGAGTCGAGATGTTTCCATGACATTAGATGCTATACTCTATCTCATGCTAGTTTAAACCTGCTGTAAACAACAAGGCGGAGCTGCCTCATCTCGCCATGTGTTAGACGCTACATGCACGCACATAAGTTTTGCAACACGAGCAGTATATATACAGCAGCGCTAACTTCTAGACAATAAATAAATAGAGTTGGTTACATATAAATAAAGAAGAATTTAATAAAGAATATAAGCATATTATTAATACTGCTTTAATTAATGGTTTTAATGAAGACTTAATACAAAAGAAGATTGAAAAATTTAAATATAAAAAAACTGTTAATGATATTTGTATCCTTAAAAAAATAAAAGACGTTTATAATTTTAAAAAATTTACTTACCATCCTTGGGTTAATAAACATTTTCAAATTTTTTTTAAAGAAGTTGCTATAACTTAGGTTCCTCAAAATGAATATAGTATTAAAAATTTACTACATTTTTCTAAAAAAGATAAAATTCCTAATAATACAAAAACTGGTATTTATCAATTTAATTGTTTAGATTGTGATCAGGTTTATATTGGAAAGACAATACGTAATTTGGAAACCAGAATGAAAGAACATTCTCGTAACATTTAAGTATAAACAAACTGATAAATCAGTCGTAGCAGATCATTTTTGGTCATTTAACCATGAAATAAATCCTGAAGTTAAATTATTAAACAATTAAATGGCCTGATAGATTTAATAGTTGGGAACAGATATTTATTTTAAAAAATAAACACCACGTAATGAATTTTGAAATACCAGCAGTTGATTCTGTTTTTAGGTTTCTTTCATTTTCAGATTTTGGTAATACGGAAAAAACATAGTATCCTTGACGACGAAGTGTACTGACTGACGATGCGAGCAAATGTTCGTGAAATCGATCTCCATTAGAAAGAATTAACACCAATTTCTTAAGATAAGTGAAGCCTTTGTATCAAATATTTATATTTGTGTAATAAATAGAGTTGGGTTACACATTAACTTATTAAATCTATGAATTGGTTCATTTCTGGAAAAAATAAATCATAAACTTTACTGAGTATAGCACTTTCCATAAAATCGCCGTATTTCCCCTCGCGCTGTTTGCATTTACGCGATTTTCCCATTGCTTTTAGAGTTCCGGATCCTTGCTGTTCCATTCTAACACTATGTACACTACTTGCGGAAACCCCAAGGATATTACCAGTTTCTTTCTCAATGTTTTTATAGACAATTCCGGGTTACTTTCTTTAAGCACCGCGAAACAATGCACGATCATTCGCATTAAAGGTTTGCCTTGATTGTGTCTAATTTCGGCTGAAGCACAGGCCTGCTCCATGAGGAAAAGTTTACTGATTTTAAATTGCATATACAAAAGTGTTCTTGGACTTGTGAGATATGCGTGTGTTAAATATCAGAAGCAACTCCACACTATAAACAATGACATCTTAATCAGCATTCAACTCCATACAGACCTCGTTGCAAGAGAGCTGCCTGGTATAGGAATGAAGTGTCCTTTAGTAATTGTTAAATAAAATGCAGCTTAATTTAACATAATAAGTTAATGTGTGTATAATTTCACCTGTCTTCTGTCTAATCTGTATACAGAACACATCTATGTGATATATGAAGCAGCAAGATAAAATTTGGGGCTATTACATTTATAAGAATCCAAACATTTGCATACTTTTCTCTCTCCAAAATTAGCTCGCACAGAGCAGTGATCAGGAAACTACTTAAAGTACTGTACTTAAAGGAGGGGTTTATCGTACGCATGCAAATAAACGAAAACGCCCAGTAACTTCGCTAAGCAAATCAACTGCTTAACCTTTTTCTGTCCCAATATCTCCTTTCTGTCTCTCTTCCCACCCAGATGTTTACAGTGGGATTAAACCAGGCTGATAGATTATAAACCTTTATTGCCAATATTCTAACAAGTGTTTAGCATGACTTGCGGCCAAGCGAGTAGTATATGCATATCTTATCTTCTGCTAACAATGCAGTCTGCTTGTTGCTCTTCTATTAATGCTGCAGTAAGCATAAGGTCTTCATGTTTGTTGCTGCTCTTGTTAGAACAGTTAGATATTGTTGTATTCTTTGCATGTAGATCCACGACTTTACTATTGTCTTCGTGTATAATAATAATAATAATAATAATAATAATAATAATAATAATAATAATAATAATAATAATAATAATAATAATAATAATAATAATAATAATAATAATAATAATAATAATAATAATAATAATAATAATAATAATAATAATAATAATAATAATAATAATAATAATAATAATAATAATAATAATAATAATAATAATAATAATAATAATAATAATAATAATAATAATAATAATAATAATAATAATAATAATAATAATAATAATAATAATAATAATAATAATAATAATAATAATAATAATAATAATAATAATAATAATAATAATAATAATAATAATAATAATAATAATAATAATAATAATAATAATAATAATAATAATAATAATAATAATAATAATAATAATAATAATAATAATAATAATAATAATAATAATAATAATAATAATAATAATAATAATAATAATAATAATAATAATAATAATAATAATAATAATAATAATAATAATAATAATAATAATAATAATAATAATAATAATAATAATAATAATAATAATAATAATAATAATAATAATAATAATAATAATAATAATAATAATAATAATAATAATCTGCCTTGGTGGCGTAGATTGTAGCAGGTCTGCCTCACGTTCAAGAGGTCCCGAGTTCAAATCTCGGTCAGGGTGAGTTACCTGGATAAGGTTTTTTCCGGGAAAAAAGATGAATGTCAGGTAACTCTAAGCTCCATGGACCCTGGGCCCATGTGAGCATCATTTCAACCATTCCATTCATCGTCCAATATGACTTAAAAAGTTAAAGGACGTAAATTACAGTTATGTGCAGAGGATCTACCCAAAAGTCCGAAGACCCTGGCCTCCTTCAACACAGGAGTGATGGATAACTCCGGGGGTCTTTCTAGAGGGCAATACCTGATTTCTTAAACCCCCCCCCCCCCCCCGTTGACAACAACCCCAAGACGGAATGGAAGTGGATACGCCACTTACGCGCATCAACTCTGCAGGGAAGGCTACTGAAAACCTCGATGGGGCCGCCTGGTGATCTAGCACACCTTCTACTAGCTCTGCAGGCTAGTACCCGGGACTTATGAGGCAACCCCCTACCCCCTATGGCCAGGCGGCCATAGCCTGGCCAGAGGTACCCAATTTTCTGTGGGTGTCGGGAACATACTGCCCCCTCGAGTCCAGCCCAATCCGAACAACTCCCCGACGGGAGGGACTCGGCAGTTCAGCCCGAGGTTCCTCTAGTAACGTCAGAGGTACCACGAATGCTAAGGGTCCGCAGCGCCCGCACCACGGCAGCTGAAGGGGACGGATCCCCTCCCCTATGGGAGGACATAAATTACAACAAAAAGGATAATAATAATAATAATAATAATAATAATAATAATAATAATAATAATAATAATAATAATAATAATATCCACTGCAGTTGCAACCGCAACCAAATCACCTTTGTTCACATAACCCTAACATGCTCCACACCTCCCCAGGGGCCTACTTCGGTAAGTACGGGTTTGGCGCACGCGAGGTCCTGAGCCAACAGTCTCCCTTGTGTGGACTCCTCTTCGTGGTTGAGGGAGACGGTCAACAGGCCCACCCACGTGTAGGCCGTGCGTGGAGACCCGTGGAGAAGGTTTTTAGATTCTTGTCTAGTTTAGAGTTAAGGATTTAGTGAACGAAAATCTTAGTAGGTTTTGATTGATGTTTTTTATGTAGTGTATTTTTAATAGGTTTTGTTACACTTGTATAGTTTTTAGAAAGTTTTATATCTGGCTTTTGCCATGACTAGTTTTTTAAAGGGCGCTGATGAACGCCGTAGTTGAGCGCCCTTATATATATATATATATATATATATATATCATCATCATCATGCTCCTCACATGGCAGCAATAAGCGGCAACATTACCTCACTCTCTCCATACGAAACATCTATCACTTTCTAGATTGGCAATAACTATAAGATGCAGATATGTTCTAGCCATTCAACATTTATTGTACATCAATGATCCACATATCCAGTACCAGATCACAAATAAAATACAATGTGTCTATTAGAATATAACTGTTCCATTTCAAGAACAGTATCACTAACAAGAAACAATACTGTTACAAAATATAATACTTTCACATAATACTATCAAATAATGCACTTTTAAAGTGTGGTAAATCCATAGGCGCTACCACTGGAAGTCTGTACAGGAGCAACAGCAATTGTTCCAGGGGTAAGTTGCTGGTGATTATATGTGACAGGAGTTGCTGCTGTCAACTGATAAGATGTGAAGGTAGCAGCTGCATTGTCAGCAAGGCTGCCGACTGGAGTTACTATAAACGTTTGTTGTTGATGAGCTAAGGTACTGGAATTTGTATCAACAACAAGAGGAATGGCTGTAACAGACTGAACCTCGCCTGCAGTGGTTATGATTGTAGTTGGTTGAGAATCTTGGTGTGTGACTGCTGAGATTTCATCATTAACTGCTGTTACTACTTCCTCACCCTGAATCTTTGCACCCTGTTGTGTAACAATCTCAACTTCAACTGTTCCTCCAGTATTACAGTTACTGTTGGAGGGTTGTTGTGACTGTTGGTGGTGCGCCGCAGATGTTGGGGGTTTATTGACTCCACTCTCCACTTTGCAAAATTTCACATGTGGAAACTGTTCTTTCATAAAATGTCTAAATGTGGAGTAACCCATCACCTTTATAGAGGGCTCAAAATGTTCACAATATTCCCTGTAAGCATTGTGGATGGTTTTTCTTGTTATTTCTGCAGGAAGATATAAAGGCGGTGTCTTAAAAATAGATTTTGATTTGGCCTTTGATGTTCCTGGAGAGGTTTGTTGTGTTGTTGCATTCTGGTTTGCATTTGTACCTGAAGTATGTCTCTGAATAAAATGCCTCAAGAATGATGTAGCATGACGATAGATATCTAATGAGAAAGTGTTATGTGGCTTCTTTCCATAATTCCCATGAATTCTGGGAGCAACACCATGTGTCATTACATGCTTCCTTATCCTCTTCAACTGATAATGAGTGCAGTTTTCCAAGTATAAGAATGCATCAAGACAAACCCTCCGTCCTTGAAATACATACTGGGCTCTAAGACGCCGTCTCTCTTTGTGTCGAACAGTCTCTTCTGGATTTGTCAACACTGCCATTGTGACACCCATCAGGTACATATCATGCTCAGACTTAGTCAATTCAGCAATATTTAGTCTATGTCTGTAAACATATTCTGGACTTAGTCCCTTGAAACAATTTTCTTCTTGGCATTCACAGCCCTTTTCAAATCTTTCCCTCACTTCCTGGGCATTTTCTTCCAGCCGAGTTGCAGAAATTCCAGTAGAAACAGACTCAAAGATTTTTCTCTTCTTTCTAGCTTCATTTTGTTTGTTTGTAGTTGACTGAGAAGCTTTTATCACTTTCTTTTTTGGAGCTGGTACAGGAGTCAATTCGGTGGTTGTGACAGTGTTAGTGTAAGTTTCCTGCATTATAGGCTGCAAGCTCTCACGAGGTACCATATTTTGTGGCACCTGTTGCTGCTGCTGCTGTTGTTGCTGATGCTGCTGCTGTTGTTGTTGCTGCTGATGCTGCTGCTGATGCTGCTGCTGTTGTTGTGGCTGCTGCTGCTGAAGTTGCTGGTGCTCAAATTGTTGCTGCTGCTGTTGTTGCTGCTGTTGCTGCTGATGCTGTTGCTGTTGTTGATGATGCTGTTGTTGCTGCTGTTGATGTTGCTGCTGCTGTTGCTGATGTTGCTGCTGCTGTTGATGCTGTGGTGGTTGTATTTGCAACTGCTGATGATGCAGCTGCTGTTGGGGTGTCGCATGTTGTACAGATAACTGTTGCGCATCCACTTGGATAGTGTGGCCCTGCCATATGACAGGCTGACCATTGAGTGTAGCTGTGCAGGTAAAAGGTGCCTCATGCATGTTAGCAAACAATGCTTGGTGAACTGTAGTAACAGGTGTGTGCCACTGAACAACATTGTTGGCTTCTTGTTGATTTGTTGTGACATTATTTCCTTGAACATTTACTGGATCTTTTGCTGTCACCACCACAACCTGTACAGAAATGAACATATCAGTAATAGCAGTGACAAAACTAATTTGAACTAGATATGGGATGAAAACTTTTTAACTGCAGAAGCAGAACAACCTTAATCTTACCTTAAAAGTCACTGTAGTGACATCTAGCTTTGATCATGTAACAGAGGTCATGTGCCTCCCAAACACTGTCAAAGCTAATTTGTCACAGTAGTGAAGTTTTAAAGCAAGGTCTATTCACTGTTACTTTTCAGTATTATTAAACTTTGTTTTTCTAAAAGTTGCATTTAAATAAAAAAGGGAAGCATTCTACATTGATGATCATGATCTGCAGAACTGTGATACTAAAGGCAGAAAAAAATTCAAGGTATACTATAGCAGCATCAGGAATATACATTGTAACATTCTCTAAATAGTAACGTGCAAAATAATAATTAACACTACTGTACTTTATCTATTAAAGTAATCAGCCAACTGTATGTATATTATGATTAAAGTGATTGAGATTAGGCTTGCCAGCTCTCTTAGAATTACCCAGGGGTTTCCTGTAATTAAATATGACCTTCCATAACTAGAAAGAACTGATATCTTCCCTGAATTATACTATTTTAGTTTATATTTTTATTTTTTTTTCAAACAACATGGCTATATTCCAATGTTTAAGGACTATGATACAATGAAGCACAAAATTAATATAATTTTGAGTCAAACTAATACTCAATGCTACACTTATTGCTAGTATTTACCTAGAATGCATTTTGTTAGGATCTTCCTAACATCATCAGCTATTGTTGACTAATGGATGTTGGTTTGGTGAACTCATTGGAGGCGATAGGTGCGTCTCTGTCGGTATCTTGATGAACTTGAAGTTCGGGTTTTCTTCAAAGGTAATGTCGAAATTAAACAATTTTCCTTCATAGTTCTTTATGAAGATTTTTCCAACGCGGTTAATGCAGCTGGACCTTGGACACTTTTAATAAGTGGATTTTTCATTCTATACCATGATTCTCCTTCCAAAAATAGTACGCTACCACCAATTTATCTATTTCTTTGTTCCTGATGTTCCTAAAATGCTCTTTACACCAAATGTTCAAGTTCCTTTTAGTTTTTCCAATGTAAAAGTTGTCACAGTCTTTGCAGTTTATCCGGTACACACCTGGCTGTGACAACTTTTACACTGGAAAAACTAAAAGGAACTTGAACATTAGGCTTAAAGAAAATTTTAGGAACATCAGGAACAAAGAAATAGATAAATTGGTGGTAGCGTACTATTTTTGGAAGGAGAATCATGATATAGACTGAGAAATCCACTTATTGAAAAGTGTCCAAGGTCCAGCTGCATTAACCACGTGGAAAAAATCTTCATAAAGAAATATGAAAGAAAATTGTTTAATTTCGACACTACCATTGAAGAAAACCCAAACTTCAAGTTCATCAAGATACCGACAGAGACGCACCTATCGCCTCCAATGAGTTCACCAAACCAATATCTATTAGTCGACAACAGCTGATGATGTTAGGAAGATCCTAACGAAAGGCGTTCTAAGTAAATACTAACAATAAGTGGAGCATTGACTCAAAATTATATTAATATGACTATATTCATTCACAAGCGGTTGGTTTGCTGAGACAAATTATAACAGTTTGGTAGAAAAGAAGTGTAGTCTTCATTGCATCAATGCTACATTCTGGTTTAAACTACAATAAAACCTTGTTAACCCGGACCAGTTTCTTTTATTTTTTTTTTTTGATGTTGTTTAGCACAGTAAACGAAGACTTGTTTTACAGAGAATAAATTACTAATCTCTATCGAATTTCCTTGCCAGGATAAGCCATGATCAACACTGAAATTTAACAATTTCAAATGTGCTATTGAACACAGCTGCATAAGCCTACTGCTATAAACTTTGGTTGTAAAATACTCTAATGCCCAATTTCACCAACAGATGTTAAAATTGGCATTAACAAATGTAATGTAACAATTGTCACAGCGCTAACGAAGCTGTTAAATTTCTTACATTTCACCAACCTGTTTTTTGAAAATGTTAACATGTGCTAACGTCAAGAGACTTGTAAATATTACAGATATAGAAGGCTATGGATGAGTTGTATTATTTTCTGAATGTACTGTGACGTGCTTTTGTTTTCATTTTTGTCCGCACACATATCAAAAAATGGTGTGTAAACAAAATGATAAACAAAACAGTGAAACAAATTTCTCATCCATGGAGAGAGAATTGTTAACTGAACTGGTGACGAAGGATAAGGACATCATGGAAAATAAGAGGACGGATGCGGTGAATATAAAGAAAGATGTCATGTGGGAAAAAGTTGGAAACAAATTTAATTCAAATGCATGTACGAAACAACTTTGTCAGTATTACGTTAATTTAAAACGAGCAAAGAAGGATAAGTGTCTTGAACGTTTCAAGACGGGAGGTGGACAGTGTATTATCCACATAATTCAGTGAATTATAAAATTGCAAAGTTATTAATACTTGAAGCAAAGGCGAGATCGGTATATTCCTTTCAGTGCATGTTCTAACCTCTCTTGTACTTCTGCAGCAACCTTCATAGCAAGTTGTTTTGACAGTCTATACCACTATAGAAAATTTTCTTCTGATAGCTCCTCATAACTATTTCTCCTCAAAGGCTGTACTCTATTACGGATGCCATTTAGACGGTCTTAAATATTGCAAATCGACATCAACAGCTGAGTTCATGCCCGCCATCTTGACTATTTACAATTGTTAAGGACTAAACAACAGAAAGCTGGTTTGTTAGTTTAACAAGAGATTTAACACAAGTGTTAAGCTAACACTTGTTGGTGAAATGCAACTTTTGTTAAGTCTTAACTTTTGTTGGTGAAATTGGACATAAGTGGTATATATAGATTTTGATGGAGAGGTTTTTCCTTCTTTCCAACCGGTGACACAACAAATACAATGATTCTTGTATGGTAACATAAACTGAACCCTAGAACCTTGAACAGGAGAACTTGTTTATGCCTCTGATATATATAATAGGCACATATTGTTCATATGGACACAAAACAAAATTACACAAATTAGATGCGTTTGATTCAAAGAATGGCTTATGCTATAGTAAAATTCTAAACAATTTGTACATTTTCTAAGTTGTATACTGTCTTTAATGTGCTTTAACCTAGTTTTTGTTTTGCTAAAATAACTTAAATATGGAAAATATAAACATGAATTTATTAAGAATTTTTACAGCATTTAACAATATAAATTTCTTGTGCTGTTTATTGGGCATCCGTCCTCAGCACATCCAAGGTTTAAATGACCATATTTTGGTGACGTACATGTATTTTTATTGTTTTTCCACCATTCTCTGAATAACCCGGATTTTCATTAACTCGGATCGGGCCTAGTCTCAGTTGATCCAGATAAATGAGGTTCTACTGCACATTTAGAAACCAGCTGTGAATGTCATCAAGGTTTTTCAATTATTTGAATGTGTAAACACTAACTTTTCATGCACATTATTTAAAATATGTATGAGAAATAAACTAAGTGTGATGCTCACAATTTTTTAGGAAGCCTAAAATTAAAGAACACAATCTAATATGCAACAGATTTCACAGCAACTTTTCAGGGAACAACAGGTTAAAATATGGAATATTAATAAATTATCTTGTATAATGTTCAAGAACTCTATCATTGCAATGAAAATATTACGTGCTTGTGCTAAACCAAGCATCTTGGTGTAAGATTTTACTGCTTCACCAGCATTAAGAGAATACCTACCTCAACCACAAAACTGAGGATAGGGAAGAACTTCTCAGAAATTAGTCTTCATTAAAAAACTTGTAAGTGGAGAAAAGTATATACAAGATTGACTCATTTGCCTAATTTTAGTAACAATGGCACTCCACTTTCTGAAATACTTCTTTTTATTCTATATAACTTTGTATATTTGTGTATATTCAGAGTAAATTCTAGATCTAACTCATTTCAAATAGCAATCGCTTACATGGCAACCATCACCTCAGATATGCTGAGGTAGTATTTTGTTTGGGTGCCACTAATGGGACCTACATTGAAATTTACTACACTGTAATAAACTTTGCAGTATTGCCTTGTAATACTACCTTAAAATTCATGTATAACATATTAAACTAAGAGTGTGATTTAATAAAAATATTTAACCTCGAAACCTCCAAGTTCTTTTGTAGAAGCCCTGTATTTTGAGAAATACAATACAATGACAGAAGTTTTAAGTGTGGTAACTGTACTGAGTTAGAAAACAAGATAGCATAAACTCATAAAATTTTTTACAAAAGATAAAAAGTTATACACTTTCATACCTTTAACCTAATGCAAGAAATAAAAGCATCTGTATTTATATTTTGTATCACACAGTTGCAAAATTATTTTTAACTTCACATGAGAATGTGCTTGGGAGTGTTTTCTCAGTCGTACAAATAGTTTAGCAATACAAATACCAATTTTGAATCTACCAACAGCCGAACAGCTTTTTAAGGCATATCTTCATAAAACTGCATTGTACAAATCATTACATTTATATCCTATATAGGATATTCTGAAAATACCTATTCCAATTTACCAAGTTGTTTATAGTGTTTATTTTAAAGAAATCTTGATATCTCACTTTTTCTATGGGAATATTAAAAATACACAGAACTATAACTCATGCCATATAAGCCCACTGTAATTTTCTGTCAATGGTCAAATTTTAATTAATCAATATACGCCTCAGTGAAAGCTGTGTACTGTGAAATGTATTTAAAGAGTGATGTGATCACAGAACTAGTTTGTTATTAACAAGTAACAATCTGAGTGTTAACATCATTTTGCATTCAGTGTTAGCGTGATAAATGTACATTATGAACAGAAAATTGCCTACAGAGAAGTGCTGTTTGCTTTACAGATGTGGTGGAAATTTGATAAATTATGAAGATGTAAAATGATCTTTCATTGAAAAGTTCCTGCATACAATTTATATACAAATTAAATCAAAGGTTCAATGTGACAGGTTCATATAGCAGTTACCTTACAGTACAAAAGAAAATCTGCACCTTGATTCATTCAATCCCTCAAAAGAGCAACTAAGAAACTACCATTTTCTGACAAAAGTTAAATGAGAATGCTTTTGCTTCAAAACCATCAAACTTACAACATTTTAGGGGTTTTACTGAACATGGAAAGTTGATTGACGGTATAAATCAGCATTTAAATGAGTGTTAGATGCCTAGATAACAATGAATGTGTGTTTGTTAACAAAGAAATATGTTTTAATATGGGTCATATTTTTTGTCTACTGAGATAGGGATAATATCCAAATCAAGAGACAATATAACAAGGAATGAAAGCATCCCAAAGTATATATAAGAGATTATACGGGTGGAAAATTATGTTTAATCAACAAAAGCAACGCCAACTTTCGGGTCAATTTTAAATTATACACAAATGGAATACTGGGATTATGGGCACATTTACTTTGTTAGTCTGCTCAATATATGGTTACTTTAAGGTTAAGAGGCAGACTTTAAGCCATTGTTTTCCACTACGATGCACCAGAATTTACAAATCCCAGCTAGACCCAATATGTAAACCTCTTAACAATACCTACCCTACCAATTAAAAGATTTCTGTACTACCTACTTTTATACTAAATATGTAATAAGTAACATTTATAGTGATTTGCACTAACAGGGCTTCGAAAAAACCTAAGGAAACATACCTGTCTATGGTGTTCTTGAGTAACCGGCAGTTCCAGATTCTGTTTCTCAACACGTTCCACAGAAAGGAGTGAATGCAAAACTTCACTCGCCTCCTTTTCAGCAGCATCAACCTTTTGCATACTCGTTTATTCGCCTGCAAAATTTTGAAACCTTTTGTCATCACCCTACGGTTTGGAAAATACGGGCTTTAAACTGTTATTCATGCTTTTATGTATATATTTTCTAGTATATATTTTTATTCATATGCATGCAAATGTATGGTTCAACTGTCAGTTAGCAAAACATACACAAACACATGTGTTTTCTTGCGTTTCTCAATTCTGATCCTTATTGTCTACCAAAATGGTTGAAAATTGCAAGCCACTCATTCAAGACACACAAAACTAGGCTTTACGTGCGACATAAATTGTATGAGTTTTTACCTGTTACATTCCTTTCACAAATAAATACTGGATCTTCATGGATGTTGCTGTCACTTTACATCATGTTTGCTATCTTCTATCAAAACTGCTCTCTTCTCCTACTCGTAAACTGATGAAATTCCTTCTTATTTTTGCTATAATTACGAAGCCAACATGGCGAAATTAAATCTCAATGGCTGCCGAGATCGACAAAGTCACTTAAACATAATATTCAGAGCTTGGCATACAAGCTCCAATTTCTCTACTGCATATTAAACTCGCAAACATCTTTAAATGTTTTACAGATTAACAGAGATAAAATTGAAAGGATTTAAAAATAGAAAATGCATGGTTTCGGATAGCGATATTCGTTTGTTTTACAGTACTTATCAGATTCAGCGAAAAGTACAAGCAAGTTCCTTGCATTGTAAGGGAGTTCACTGCCCTCCCCGCCCATATTAAGAAGTGGCGCGAAGTTATAAAATCATTGCTAGATTTACCCACACATGTTTATTTTGATTTCAACATACCTGGTGAGCAATACTGATGGCAGGGGCACGAACAGTGGAACATTAATCGCTTGGTTACTCGCATCTTAAAATAACAAACTAAATTATAATGTCATTAAAGCTGTACAATATCAAGTCTCTGGTAGTATTACACTCTAAAATGGCATGTAAATACTTAGCAAAAACAGATAAACTTTATATGCAAACTTTTTAATAAAGTAGAAGACATCGATAGTTCAAAAAATTGCTCGGAAAAGTCCTGCTTCCAGCGAGTGAAACTATGAGCGAATCGATAAAAGGTTGCATTTTCAGCCATTTCCCCGCGCTGCTATCAGAGGGTGTGAGACATCCAGCGCTCTTATGCAATGCCATAATTATTAACCTCTCTTACCGAGAGATACTTGTGAATCAGCATTTTTTCAGCATCGTATAATCCCTTTAATTTCGCGATTAAAACACGAGTTACTCATGTTTGAAAGCAATGTATATTGTCCAGGAGCAAAAACATGCATGCACACTACGGGGCCTGCAATGATTATTGACTTTCCTACCTTGGTGCATGCGACGAGGCCCCATACAGAACATGCCCTTTTAGCTTCTGCATGGTTATACACGTGGAATGTAAATAAATGTTGTGAATTACAATAAGAAATTACTTATATCTCATAATAACTTAGCTATGAACACGTCTTAATTTTTATACACTGGCAACTTTTGTAAAGCGGATAAACATCGATACAAACGAATTGTTGTCCTTCGACATAAAATGGGGCGTGATCACTTGATAATCCTACATTATTGCACAGCACAATCATAAGGGGTAATAATTTGCACACAAATGGGAAATCCTAATACATCGTCACTTTATATTTGCCCCAGGTTGTCTCCATTTTACCTAGGATAATTTAAAAGATGTAAAGGAAGTGCATTAAGATCCTGGCACATTATTTGAGAGCTAGTGATGGAACTCTGTTCACTAACCTTGCTGTAGGTTAGATTCTGTGTCACAGGAGAGTGCACTGATGCTACTCTGGCTGCGTTTAACTATTGCAGAAAGACTATTACTAGAAGGTGGCCGTTCCTCCATGCCTGTGGCCCTTGCCGCGCTCCGCTTAAGCTGTTCTAACAATGTCTCTAGAGGTGTTTCTAATGCACTGTTCTGACATTGTTGTTGAGAAGACATGCTTCCAACACTTGCAGGGAAACACTATATACGTCACCTCCATGTCCCGCTCATGTTAGCGAACGCACTTTTAGTTACAGCAATCCCGCCATGTTGCACTATGCCTCATCACAACACAGTTTATGCCGCAAGCCTGAGGCACGCGCACAGCGAGAATATGCGGCAGAGAAAAGCCACCGGCTGTAACAGCTTTCGCACGACATTTTAGTATAGACAGAGAGGGGGCAGTGCGTTTGTAAATCATTCAGCCGTAATAAATAAAGCTAAAAGGTTATTTACAGACAATGTACTTTATATTCCCAAAATACAATCATATATTCTAATAGAACAATTAAAAAACACAATCCCACATAGGTTTATTCCTAGTTGTTTACTTTTCTATAAAGTATGGACAGATGTGATCAAAAATGGCATAATGCACGAAAAAATATTGTACTTATTACATATTTTTTTTTTTTTTTTTTTTTTTTACTTTCTCTGTTACACATAATAAATGGAGGTATTTTATTCTATATCAAAATTACAAACGACACTTCATTGGAAATACATGATTTGAAACTTTCTCAATCCCCTCCCCCTCCCCAAAGCGCATTTTTAGAAAAGGATTTCTCTCTTTCTTCGGGTGTATGTGTATGTGCGCGTGTGGTGCGTGCAAACAAAGCGAGAACTGCATTTTTGTAGTAACGTCCGCTTTTACTACGTACGGTACCGCAGGCGGTGATAATGATGATATATGAGATGAAGGTGGAGCACCCTGAAAAGAGATGGTGGGGGAAGCCGGAGCATCCGGCCGAAACCCGCCCCTACACCGCTTCGTCCACCACAAATCTCACTTGCGGTCGCCTGGGACCGAACCCGGACCGCTTTGCGAGAGTCAAGTGATCTCACCACTCGGCTAGGTCGGGAAGTGGGTTAAATACCAAACTCAGCATTTAAGGTTAGCATCTCCAAGGACACGACATGAAGATTTTGATACCGAAATTAAGAATTACAATGAGAAAAGAATCGTAATGGATTTCAAAGGAGTATTGTATATTTGTTACGACACGTAAAGGTGCAGTTGGTTGAGTTGTGTAACAAAAGACACGAGAGAAACTGAATTCTAAGGGATAGCACTTGACTTTGTTTGAAAAGGCTATTCTTCGGACCCTTAATAATGGCATGAGCGAGAATAATAATCATAATGAACAAAATACATAGTTACACAGGTAATTTTTGTGTGAAAAGAGAGCTTCCAGAAGTGAAAGTCACACTCCCACGCGCAGCTGTGAGGACACTCAGTCCTCGGGGTGAAGCCGATTAGGGCAGTCCTCCTCTTCTGTCTTGGTCGAAGGCAGACCAGAAGCGATGAGAGAAGATATTTGTCGGTTCATATGTACGTGAACAATGAATTAAGTTTTATCGAGTAATAAGCATTTCACATGCAGTAACTCTAAACAGTGATATTGGTAACCCTTTTTTTAATTGCAGAGGATCTACTCCCATTAATCCTGGACCCGTAGGACCAAGGACCCGGGCCTCCTTCGACCAGGGAGCGATGGATACTCCTGGGCTCTTTCCTTAGGGCAATATTTGATTTCTTAAAAAGCCCCCCGCTGAGCACAACGTCAAGACGGCTGGAACTGGATACGCCACTTACGCGCGTCAACCCCGCAGGGAAGACTACCGAAAACCTCGGTAGGGCCGAATGGTGATCTAGCACACTTTCTACTAGCTCTGCAGGCTAGTACCCGGGACTTTTTGGGCAACCCTCTACCCCCTCCGGGCAGCCGTAGCCTGGCCGGAAGTACCCATTTACCCGTGGGTGTCGGGAACAAACTGCCCCCTCGAGTCCAACCCAATCCGAGCAGCTCCCCTACGGGAGGGGCTCGGCATATTCGGCCCGAGGTTCCTCTAGTAACGTCAGAGGTACCACGAGTGCTAAATTGGTAACCCTTGGTAGGCAACTTCGAGTTTGATGTTATGATAAAAAGAAGCAGTCATTAAATCAGTCTGAAACGGGCATTCCAGTGTCACTAGAACCATCTTTCTCATAAATACGCATGCATACCCAGAGAGAAACCTCATTGCTCAACCCTGAGTTACTCATAGTATTGTATCAAACTGTAGCGTGAACGTGGAACTGTGCGCCACCCATTATATCCGCTTCAATTTTCAATTAATTTTTTGCACCCTAGACTAACGTTTACATAAAATATTTTTTGAGCATACTAATTTTTCCAGAAATGACAATAACGATTTTGTTTCAAATACTAGATGTTTAAGATTGTTCTACAATATATAAAATGTATATTTTGAATTTTCTAGGAATAACAACAAAGAACTAAGGTTACTCTTCAGTACTTCCGTAGGGGCGGGGATCCGTCCCCTTCAGCTGCTATGATGCCAGCGCTGCGGACCCTTAGCACTCGTGGTACTTCTGACGTTACTAGAGGAACCTCGGGCCGAACATTCGAGGCTCTCCCCGAATGGGAGTTGTTCGGATTGGGTTGACTAGAAGGGGCAGTGTGTTCCCGTTACCAGCGGGAGATCGGGTACCTCCAGCCAGGCTTCGGCCGCCCGTAGGGGGTAGAGGGATGCCTAATAAGTCCCGGGTACTAGCCTGCAGAGCTAGTAGGTGTGCTAGATCACCAGGCGGCCCCACCGAGGTTATTCGGTAGTCTTCCCTGCGGAGTTGACGCGCAAAAGTGGCGTATCCACTTCCACTCATCTTGTTGATGATGGAGGGGGGGGGGGCTTTTTAGACTCAAGGTATTGCCCCAAGGTAAGAGCCCCGGAGCTATCCATTGCTCCCGGGTATGCAAAGGCCGGAGTCTTCGGACTCTCGGATAGACCTCAGTTGAACACTCTTCAGTACTCTTTCTATTCTACAGTCACACGTAGGCCCTTCTTACATTGCAAGGCTGGCCACACTACAAGCAGACGTATTCCTGCTTCCCTTCTCCAAATTTTCCTACAGCTGGTCCACGAACTGTTAGCTTAAAATGGAGAAATTATGCAGGTCACTCGCTTTTGCTAATAACTTAAAACTTCAGAAGAATTTCCTCTTTGTCACCATTAAATCTACGAGGGATGGCCACGCCGTGGCTCAGTGGTTAGACTGCTTGGCTCTCACCAAGACGGCCCGGGTTCGATCCCAGGCGACCGCAAAGTGAGATTTGTGGTGGACAACACGGCGTTGGGGCGGGTTTTCTCCGGGACCTCCGGTTTCCCCCGCCATCTCATTCCACCGGTGCTCCATCTTCATCTCATGTATCATCAGTGTCACCGCCTGCGGTGCCGTATGTAGTAAAAGCGGGCGTTAAACACTACACACACACACACACACACACACACCATCGCTACACACTACACATCTACGAGGGCTGTTCAATAAAGAATGATCACAATCTTTGTTTAACAACGTACCTTTACTCATCCTCATAATTTTGATGGTCCTTCTCAAAATAGTCTCCCCTGAATGCGATGTACTTGTCCCAGCGTTTCTGCCAGTCCTCAAAGACATGCTAGAAGCCATTTTGAGAGATCCTTCAAAATCGCCTCCGCAGCCTTCACCACATCTTCTGACGATGGATAATGCCTCCCACGAAGGCGTTTCTTCAAGTTAGTGAATAGACAGAGGTCATATGGGTCTAAATCCGGACTATAGGGAGGGTGAGGGATGCACTTCACGTTTATTTTTTGCAGCAACAACATTGGCAATATGCGGCCGCGCATTATCGTGGTGCAGCATCCAGCCTGCTTTACGGAAATGTGGTCTTTTGCGCCTGATATGAACTTACAATGTTTTCAGGACATCCCTGTAGTATTGTCCAGTTACTGATGTGCGTGCAAGTACAACATGCTGATAAACCATTCCATGAATATCAAAGAATGACATGACCATAACTTTCCCAGCAGAAACAACCACTTTTGCTTTTTGGGGGGTTGGTGATGGAGATTTCCACATTGAGCTTTGCTGTTTCCTCTCAGGATCAAAATGATGTAGCCAAGTTTCATCAGCAGTGATTACGTTTGAAAGAAACTCCGGATCTTCCTCTAACATCAACTTTAACTGCATGTTACCTCCATTGCAGCGGTAGGCGATACTGATCATGTCTGAACTTGCCTGGTTCTCACAGGCGGGAACCAGCAGTACCAACAATAAAACTACTACGGCGTGTTTATTTCACATTAAGCTAACAGAATATAATAAGATTGAATTTTAGTGCGAAACATTATGACCGTAAACAATTTTTGATAATTCTTTATTGAACAGCCCGCGTACGTAAAATACTATTACTAATGCTATCGAAATATTTAAAAGCTGCACATGAAACAAACAAAATAAACTTTTCTTCACACGCTAAGAGATCCCACGTGACAAAATCTGTAAGCGCTTCCTAATCCGTATTTTCTAAATCATTAGTTACATACTTAAAAATAAAGAAAAATTGGGGTAGAGGAAATTATATAGATATATGTGATAGGCAGGAGAGAGATGGTTTAGCCTGGTTGAGGAATGGGCTATAGAGAATTACCGAGCAGGATGGCTCAGGAGGTTTCGTCTGTGGCCCGCTTTCGGGAGGCCCGGGTTCAATTCTCGTGGCCGACCTACCTGACCCTTAAGCTTTTTCGGAGATTTTCTCTGGTCGCTAGGCGAATGTTGGGTAGGTTAATTACATCCCCCGAATTTCCTCTTCCTCCATTCATCTCCATTATCATTTCACACCATCTCTCATCTGGTGGTCGCTTTCAGGGCAGAAGTGTCGGCGGGATTGTCGGCGGTGCATTGGTGGGATGATATGCTCTGAGGAAAGCTCCTCCGGTAGGTCGGTTTCCGGTCTCCAAGTCTGCTCCTGCGAGCATTTGGGGCGCGGCTGCCGGGACCGTTTTCGTACCAGATGTAACGAATTTGATTAAAATAATGTTTGTTTAAGATATTTTCATGAGAAATTAAATGTACCTACAGCTTAAATTTTCTGAAAATTCTCTCAGAAATCCTGGATAATATTTGCATATCTCAGAAACCATAAGAGTTAGATAAAATCTTACTAAACAAAAACAATATAGTTTATGACAAGTAGTTTTTGTGTTGAGTAAACCATTTCTGCGATATTGCTCATTATGTGGCTAAACTTTCCAATAGTTTTCTCAAATGGGAAGTCGTTATTCATTTCTTCAGATATCCATGAAAACAATGAGAGCTCAAGGCCATCACAGAGCAAGCAACTCTGCTCCTAAAGAATTGACTGTCGTTTAAAGTCTACTGTACAGTCTTATTCCCAGTGTATCTAGATAAAAAATTAGCAACAAGATACGAGACGTGTCAGTAAAATAAGGTCTCTAAGGCGATGGAGCCGTGAGGAACGCTATTACGCGAGATCCGGTAATACTGGCGTGTAGCTTCAAATCCCTAGCACAACGAACCCGCTGCAACCATTCGTCTTGGCTGGACAGCCGTTTGCGATGGAGCTTCCTATCACTTGCACCGCCAAGTGCGAGTTGCGTGCAGTGATCCGCTTTTTTTTTTTTTTTTTTTTTTTTTTGAGTGCCAAGGACACTACCCCCATCGTCAGTTATGCGAAGTCTATGGGCCACAGTGTATGGACGTCAAAAACGTGCGAAAGTGGGTCAGAGAGTTCAAAGACGGACGTATAGCGTTCTGGTCGGCCTTCGGTTTCAGCAGAAACAATTGCAAAAGTGGAGCAAGAAATGCTTAAAGATCGGCGTGTGGCAGTTCCCGAGCTGTGCGAACTTATCCCTGAAGTCAGTAAGACTACGATTGACAAGATTTTGACCGAACATTTGCATTATCGCAAGGTGGGTCCCAAAATGCTCTCCTGGCCCAGTTCGGATGGGACATCCTCACCCATTCCCCCTACAGTCCAGACTTAGCACCTAGTGATTATCATCTGTTTCCTGAGTTGAAGTCGCATCTGGGTGGAACACATTTCCAGACCGACGATGATTTGAAAAAACGAGGTTGAGCGCTACCTGCGCAACTTGGCGGGAGAGTGCTCTGACAAGGGAATACAAAAACTGTCACAGCGCATGCAAAAGTGCATCGATCGCAATGGTGATTACGTTGAAAAATAGCTGTAAGTTTCGCCTTTCTATTAATTGACAATAAACGTGTTTTCTATATTAAATAAAATTGGAGACATTATTTTACGGACAAGCCTCGTACTTCCTGAAATGTTTTTCTTCTGTTTGAATTTAGGAGCCCAAGAGCGTGTACTTACATTAAAATTTAGTATAATTTACTTTTTAGGTTTAATGGAGTACCCCTCTTACTACTGCAAGTAGTTATTAGAGAAAGTCATCCAAAACGCTAATACTAATTAAAAGAGGTTATTAGGTTTTCTTAGCCTACTAAAATGGGCCAGTTTGAGAAGTCCAAAAATAGTTTACCATAGAATAGCGGAATGCCGGAATTTCATCCAGTAAGGTTTCTTTTACATGCCAGTAAATCTATAATGTATCTGCAGTAGGATGTGCTTTTGTGCTTTTTTGTTTATGAAAACCAAACGGAACTAACTCATTCCATGTTTAAATTGTCACCTGAATGTTCTGTATTCCAGTCGGAGCTCTTAGCAATTAAAGAAGCTATAAAATGGTGTACTGTTAATGGGAACAGTGCCCGTATTCTTAGTGATTCACAATCAGCTCTACTCGCTATTAATGATAAATACAATTTAAATTCATTAGCACATGAAATCAGAACCTTGCTTCAAAACCATCCAGGACATATTTGCATGGGATGGGTTAAAGGACACAGTGGAATTTTAGGTAACGAGAGAGCTGATTGCTTGGCTAAGAAGGCTGCAGAATCCAATCTTCCTGTGACATACTCTTTATGTCCTATTTCTAATGTAAGGAAAATAATACATCAACATATTCTTTAAGAATGGAACCAACAATGGCTAACAACTCCAAATGGAAGTTTAACAAAAACATTACTTTTCCCTAGTGTATATGACAGAGGAAAATGTGAAACTCTTGTACCAAATTTTGTTTTGACACAATTTTTAAGTGGACATGGTAAATTTGGTGAATACTTATCACGTTTTCACTTAACATCTAACCCCGAGTGCATGTGTGGTGAAGAATTTCAAACCGTGGTTCATCTCCTTTTCTGTTGTCCCATTTTCTGGAGAGAAAGACAAGAATTAATATTCAAGCTAGACTCTCTAGGAACTGAATTTTCTGCTCCGCTCACATCTTTGCTAATGAAGCCACAACAGTATAAGTACTTCATGATGTTTATAAACTCAGTGTTTAAACGTCTGAAATAGTTTAAATTAATATGCATCAGATTATAACATATTTTCTTCCATCTAGTATTTAAAATATTTTTGTTAAAATTGTGTATTTTTATGTATCAACTATAACCCTAATATACCACTGTGTAAAATAGGGTTCATAAATCTGGATAAATAAAAAAAAAATCTACTGTCATGGCTGTTAACTTTAATCACCCTTAAAAACTATTGGTTGGTTGCAATCACTCCCCATATGACAACCTTGGAATTCGGGGCAATTTCGCCCCACCACGTGATGTCTGGACCCGTTTCTCAGGTGGAGTCACCCAGCGGGCGGTGTCATTTCCTCCAATGGTAGGATGATAGTGAAGATGACGTGAGGCGAGAGGACCTACAGCTTATACCACGTTGGGCATAGGGGACACTCCACATGTGCTAGACAAAGGCGAAGGCGTGGATATGGCCTACTTAAAATCACCAACCCCAGAGTCGGGAATCGAACAAGGGAACATTAGCACGGGAGCCGCGAAGGAAACCACTGCGCTACCCCGGCGCCCGTTAAAAACCATTGGTCTGGGTCGGATTTGAACCGCCACGTTGGCATCAGTAGACCAGCACCTGACCACTGAGCCACACAGAGCCACATAACGTTGCAGGATTTGCTCATTAATAGTGTCGGGGTTGTCACTTTCACCTTCAATCAGATGGAGAACACCACGTAAATACGTTTCACTTTCACTTTTTAGCAATATGTCCCATAAGCATAGGCGAAATTTCATAGCCTACTAAAACGAAGCAAAAGTAGTTCACCATGATCGCCTGGTGCAGGATCTGAGGGAAATGCTTGCTGATGTCAATACTTTAACCAGAGCTGGAAGCCGATAAATCGCATAAATAGGTTTCTTGAAAACCACTTCTGTGGTCTGCTGACGGTACTTGTATTTCAGGAGGGTTGCGTGTGTCAAGAGACACTCAGAAAGCATCCTGCTGTGGCAAAGGGATTAATTAGGGCAAGGAGCCCTTCGGAATCAATATCTACTTCAGTACTGCGAGCGAAACCGATGGAAGGTAAACGTCGAAGTGCACTCAAACTGCTTGTAACAGAGTGACGTTTGGACACAAGTATTTACAACGGAATAAGAAAATAAAATATTCCTTCAGAATCAAAAGCTTCTGTGAAATGACTAGCATTTACTGATTCTACGGACGATATTCCACGGAATTAAATTTTGGTTCTGACAAATGAGCGTCATTCATAATAGAATTTGGGTGAATGAATAAACAAACTGACTCTATTGTTAATAAAATACTCAAACTCAATTACAATTTTATTACTAAAAACACTCGATGATATCTGAGAAATGCTATTAAGGAAGTCGAAATAAATCTCTGAGAGAAGAAGAATAAAAAATTCTTCAAACACTTAACTCAAAACTAGGGATCGTTCGCATACCAGTTTTTATTTATATTCGATGCTCGATACCGTTATTTCTACGTCTAGTTTCAGTACATTGGGAGAAATGTGTAATGCTAATGCCTTGCTTATTACCTCCTTGAGGGTATTCCAGTGACTGCTTGTTAGAGTTTAGGAAATAAAATAAAATCTATTTATCATTTTTAAATACTAATAATAAATGTTTAGCATATATGGCAGATATTTCCAATGGAATGTTTGACAATTTTCATTTTTAAATGCAGATTTGCACATTTGTTGGTAATCAGTAGAGCTGGATTTTGTAATATTTTCATGTGTTATTCCTTTATAGTTAAACATATTCAATTTATTTCACCTTGTAAGGAGTTATTTAGGAAAGTTGTATAGTCCATATAAATGAATATATAAGGAGTTAATACATATTTAACTAATGTGTGTATATTTATACATGTATTTTGCTTTTCTGGTGATGGCTCTTGAAATATGTTATTTTTTGTTGTAATTTACGTCCTCCAACGTAAAGTCATATCGGACAATTAATGGAATGGGTGAAATGAGCCCGGGGTCCATGGAGCTTACAGTTACCCGACATTCGTCTTTCAGGATAAGGGAAAACCCCGGAAAAACCTTATCCAGGTAACTCACCCTGACCGAGATTCGAACTCGGGACTTCTTGAACGTGAGGCAGACATGCTACCATCACGCTACCGAGGCGTGTAGTGTTTAACGCCCGCTTTTACTACATACGGCACCGCAGGCGGTGAACTGATGGTACATGAGATGAAGATGGAGCACCGGAACGAGATGGTGGGGGAAACCGGAGGTCCCGGAGAAAACCCACCCCAGCGCCGTATTGTCCATCACAAATCTTACTTTGCGGTCGCCTGGGATCGAACCCGGGCCGCCTTGGTGATAGCCAAGCGGTCTAACTACTGAGCCACTGCGCGGCCCTACCGAGGCGGGCAAAATATGTGATATTACGTTGTCTTATAAGTAATGTCAATTTGTTTTATTTTAATGTTTGTGTTTTTATTTTAACGCAAGTTTGTGTTGGAATGTTATTTGTTTACCTTTGTGGATTCTGAATACCTTCTCATTGCGTGAGCCCCTGACACATGTACGAGTACATTCCTGGCCAATTGGGATTTTCTTATTTTGCTTCATTTCGGAGATATTTAAGGTTGTAGAGTCAGGTGGGACACCCTATATAATAGTTTTTTGTAATTTTTTTATATAATAAAAACGGTTCAGCGGTATCATGCTTAAGACATTTTCATAACAAATATAACGTATATCTTGAATTTTCGGAGAATGACCTCAGAAGTTCTATTCATTCTGGATGACTTTTGCAGGTAAACCGTAGACAGACAAAATTGGTCAATAATACAAGTTAACTCAAATGAAAAGTTGTTATTTGATTTTTATTTCTTGACCACGAAAAAAGAAGGCAATTTTAAAGCCATAACATTGCGGTCAGTTCTACTATCGCTTAAAGTCTACCGTGTTCACATATTCCTTTTGAACCTACAAGAAAATTATAAGATGTTTGTCTTGAATAAGAGGTATACAACTTTGTAAAAAGAGTAGAGAAAGTCATGTGAGTGCAATAAATAAGACTTTTCGTATAAATACTTGCAACATCTGGAACGAATTATCATTCAAATTAATACATATAATTGTAAGTAGTGTTGTCTAACAATGCAGCAAACGTAGTACATATTTACATTGCGTGACTATAAAAATTACCGTTAGACTATCAATCTCAGGACAGAGGATGTTAAATTATTCATTTTTAAGCGTAAATCTAACATGAAAATCACACTGCTTTTATTTCCAGAGTGCTGCATTTCTCACGCAACTCAAACAGGCCGGAGAGAATGAAGAGTGAAGGGAAAGTATAAAAATGAAAATATTTACGATGTACATTGTAATGTAGTTGCTGTATTGGGATACCTGCTCAACTCATTTTAGGGTAAGAAACATATATTCTAAAAAAATAATATATATATATATATATATATATATATACATAATATTTAAGAGTTAAGACAGAGGTAGATCAAGTAATGGGGGCGACAAGCAGTATCTCAACTAGCAATGGGATCTTTTGTACATACACTCCAGGGAGGAACGGATGAGCTGAAGTAACCGCGGGAGACGTTTAGGCTGCTGCAACAGATAACGTAAGCGTTAGAGACACGCGCAGAATTCCCTAATACGTATTGTGACTTTGTGGTTTCGTAGTATTAAAAGTCCGAGTTTCAGATATTCTAAATGTTCTTTATTTCCGCAAAGTATGGACAATGATGTTCATTTGTTACTTTGTTAAACATAACTGGACATGGGAAATTTTCAGCTTACTTATTTCGATTCATAATCAAATGCACCTCTGTATTTGTTGAAATCACCTTCAATATGTTCCTCACATTTTATCTGATTGCTCCTTTTTCTGTTTTGAAAGATATGAACTTAAATTATTGCTTCAATCCTTAGGTTACACTTTTTCAAAACCACTTACACATGTTTTGATGAATTAGAGAAAACGTATCAATATTTCATGGCTTTCTTGAACAAAATATTTATTAGGCTGAAGGATTCATCTTGATGTTTACTGTTTGTCAACTTGATATTGTATTTGATTATGTTTTGTAATTTTATTATATTCATTTTATAGTTTGTAAACTATATTCCTAATATACCTTTGGGTAAAATAGGAATCACAAAATTGGATAATGAATAAAAAAGATAAAGTGTGTGTGTGAGTGTGTGTGTGTGTGTGTGTGTGTGTGTGAGTGTGTGTGTGTGTGTGTGTGTGTGTGTGTGTGTGTGTGTGTGTGTGTGTGTGTGTGTGTGTGTGTGTGTGTGTGTGTAGCATTATATCGGCACTGGGTAATTATTATTTGATTATTCGCAAATTAAGAATAAATATATTTTATTCAAATACAAAGAAGTATACTGAAATCATTGTATGTTCTGTGTACACAGAGAACAATGCACCGGAGCAATGGCCGAACCAGGAGGAAGCGGCGAGTTATCGCTAGGCTACCATCTTATACACAGGAAGCACATGGTAGTAACTTCCATAAACCTCCTGCACGTGCAGGTATCCTCGGCAGTGACGTCTGCAATACTCTGGAGGAACAGGAGGAGGTTATGATGCAGGAACCGACTTTACGAGGCAAGATCTTCGCCTTCTTCTTTATTTTCTTCAATACTACAACCATACATGGGCTGAATCATTCCATCTCCCTGAAGAGATCGCACATAGAGAAGTAAACTGTTCTCATGTTTTAAATACTTTTAGGGATAAACGATGTTCATACTCAATTATTTTATATTTTAAAAAAAAATATATAATAATCTCGTGACTTTACCTACTCTATTTTTGTATAGCTTCTATAACTTCCGTGAACAGCAAAACACAAAAAACAAAAGTTGGTTGAGCTCCTGGTGATATAGTGACAGATGCATTTACAGTTACAATAATTCTTTAAAGAAATTGGGAAATACCTTAAGGAATTACACTTAAAAGTGAACCAAACTAAGACCCATATTCTAGTGTTCAAGAAAGGGAGGATATATAGTAGATATAAAAAAATGGAAGGATGAAAATAATTAAGAATATAGTATGATGAGAAAACTTACGTAATTATCTAGGAGTTACTGTAGACGATGGCAAAACTCGGAGAAACACCACAAATTGTACTGATAAAAATATCAGTTTTATGTATTCGAAGCCAAAATATAGATCCACAAATATAAATATTAAAGGACTAGCATGTTGACTGAGGTAAAAATGTTATTATGTATAAAATGGGGATTGGAAGGAGGGTGGACAACTATTGATGAGGAACATAGAATGTTCTGTAGAGAAATCCTTGGCTCGCCAAGTTACTGGGAGCAAAAGTTACAGGGAGCGGAGAATTAAGGAGGCTTTGACGATTTCCTCTGAAAGGAGCTCGCTTAATCGTGATGCTGGATTTCAGTTCAGCTCCTCTTGGAAACCGGCCTTAAAAATGGAAATCCATCGAATTAAGAAGCAAAAATTAATACAGCTTGATAATCAAAAGTAGTTACGTTTCTTTGACACAATTTTCTATACTCACGCCATCTCCTGACCTGGCATTTAATTGACTGAAAACAGTCTTTTGTTCAGTCATGCGAATTTTGATAGTGTTTTGTCTTTGTTTATAGTTGTGTTATATCCAGTGTTTCATTTGTGGTTATAACATTTAATAAACATCCTGATGATGGGAGAGATGCACACTCCCGAAACGTTGATATCTAATCATTTTTTACACCTGGCTGGCTGCCCGAGAAGAAAGTGAGCGTACAAAATGTTCAATTTCTAAAACTATTTTTCTCGTTTCAAACATGTTAACAACCGAAATTTCACTTGCAACACCACTGATGCCTGCTTGTGCTTACCCTCACACTAGATTAGGTAATTAGGGAATACAATAGCTTTAAAAGGGACTGACCATTTCAAGGTGCTAGACAAGGATAGTGCGAAAAGCTCCAAGTTAAATCTCGTGCATTATAACGTGGGATAGCTCACCACGTTAGAATACATGAGCTTTCCCTATCTGATAGGAGGCCTTTGCTCTTCACGGGACATTTTAGGCTATTTTCATTTCATTTCATTCATTGAGTTTAACATACAGAGATTATTTATTGCAATTTTATATTTTTCTATATTTATAAAATTATTGATGGTAACCGACAACAATTTCGATATCATATGTGGATTACTTGTTTTTTTGTCAAGAGCTACATTGTTGATGCTGGTGTATCTAATACGATATATATTTTTTACAGCATTTTATGGGGCATCATGGTGTGTCTGGCCATTTTCGGTGCCATCGCTCTCAGCATGAACATCTGGACCCGCTACAAGACCAACCCCACTGCCATAACCATGGAAAGAGACTACACGTCCTGGAACACCACACACTTTCAGTATACACCCAAGCACCGTTATTCTGTGGCTCGCATTAGGGAGGTCCTGGTTCGATTCCCGTGGCCGACCTACCTGACACACGGGTTTTTTTCTGGGGCTTTTCCCGAGTCCCTGGGTGAATGCTGGATAGATTAATTACATTTCCCCAATTTCCTGTCCTTCCATTTCATCTGCATTATCATTATCACATTTAAGTGGAAGCCCTTATGGAAAGTAATATTAAGAATGACATTTGCTGAAAAACAATGGATATAATACGTATTTCTCAGTTACGCCTTCTTGTTCTTTCTGGTTACCCTCCTCGCATGGAGAACAGCTCCCGAGACTACAAGTGGGCACCTGCGTTCAAATGCCCGTCGAGCAGCAAATCTGGACCAGAGAGAACAGTCAGGATGAGTGATTAGTACGAAGTCTGGTACGAGAATGAGGAAGGGGATGATATGAAACAAGGGCGAAATGGATGAAAGGTAGTATAATATTGGAATGAATTGCAAGGCAAACTGGAGAATCCTGAGAAAAGCCGTCCGGTCGCCGCTTTGTCCACCAAAGTCCACACAAGACTCCTGAACCACCTTGGTGAGAGGCGTGCGGTCTAAACCACTCAGGTACTGCACCGCTCCTTCTAGTCACAAAGAAGAAAATAGGTTTACCTCATTCGCTGTATATAAAACGTCAATTTTACGTTACAAATTATCCTAAACAATTAATTGCTGGGCAATGAACGTCATTCTTAATGTTATTTTTCAGACTGTCAAGGGTGTGAAAATAAATTAGGGTTTTAATTAAAAAAAACAGTTAATGTTGGAAATCACATTTGTTTACGTTTTGGATGATCTATATAATTTACTTTAATGAATCACTATTCTAACTTTATGCCCGTGAAAGTCGATTTTCAATTAATATTTCTGATCGACGTTATATATAGTAGTTGCTCAGCTTCTATGTGACACGTATAGATAGTTTTTACTGCCAATATAGCCGCATAAAAATGCTCCAGAATGTGTGTGTGGATTAGGCAGTGACAGGAACAACGCCACGTGCCTCACACTATCGAAGTTCGCAGATAGCTTACACACCGTGTCGCGTGCTGTAGCTGTTTGTAAACATACCGGCGTACTCTACGGTAGCTTGCTACTATTAAAATTTCTTTGGCTTATGAAACCGCAATAAAGAAGCTATTCTGTAGTTATTTGTTTATGGGTGTTTAACGTATTCCATCATTCCGTTATAACAGTTGATGACGGCAAATAAGCTGGTAGACATATGCAACTTACACCTTTTAGAGGGAAGTTAATGTTAGTGAGATAGAGGATGGAAGCGGTAAATGACAAAAACGGAGAACAATATAAAAGAATTGTAGAAAAAATTAGCCAAAACTAAAACACTTATGCAATGAGACAAGCATTTTATTTCACTGTGTTTAATAATACTAAATAAAGCATTTTTAGTTTAAAAGGAAGCTTTTGATTTTACAGTAACTGCTTGAGAGCACTGTACAATTAAGATCTTAGCAAAATGAGCAATCTTGCAAGTGTCCGAGTTATTAGTGGACTTTTTCACAAGTAACTGCCCTTTGTCTCATTACCTGAAAGGTAGGCTAGGGTCATTCATAAAGAGCAAGGAGTAACGCTTTTGTTTTCGTGGCCGATGCGTCCCAATAACAACTTTTGAGGTTCGCACACCAGTGGTTCCTGCGCTGCCTAATCACAAAATCATGTAATATTTAATGCTGTATAAAATTATACGTAACAGAACTTCGAAGCTGCGACACCGAAATTCGGAATAGTTAAGTTATAAACTACGAAATGGCTATATTAGTTCGGTATCATTTTGAAACAACCTGTAGGTATATATAGTATATTTAGGAAACCTTGCATACTATTACAATGTTGCTCTTATTTCCATAATACATAATTGTTATTTTCAGGTTTGGGAATGCAAACATGGTTAATGTATCCGAACTCCGGAAAATGCTAATGATAATCAGCAATTCTAATTTCGAAGATTTCATCTACCTTCCTGAAATATCCGAAAATGTACTTAAGCCTGAATCATATTTGGATACTGTACTTGCAGTAAGTATTTGTAGACCAGCAGTAGGTAAATAGGCAATATAACAATTATAATCAGTGGCGTGGCGTAGGTAATTCGTAAATGTTACCGGTTGCTTCACACTTAATCGGGGGAGTGGAGGTCGTGAATTCCGAAGCTTTTCAGATTAATATTATATAGGTTGTTGCATAACATGAAACAAACACAGATATATAAATAAAAATTATAGCGACATGCCTTATTTAAAATGTATTTACAATGTCTCCAATTTACAGGTCTATTTGTATTTCAGTTCAATGCGCCGATTTTTCTCCAAAAACATCAATGACAGAGTTTTAAAATGTTGCTGTTGCTTTTTAAGTTTATTAAACAGAACCTTTTCCCCTGATAACCAGAACAAAGACGAAAGTCAATTTTGAGTCTGTGTTCCTTAGATAAGGGTGTATTCTGTGGAATGCTGAAAAAGATCGTTCTGCTGATGCAGTGGTGGCAGGAATGATCAAAATTAAATGTGTGATCAAGTGATTTAGTTTTTAAAGGTTTAAGATCCGAAGGTGGCCTTCCTGTTGACATTATGTGATATTTTTCGCATAAGGAGCGTGAACTCAAGGACCAATTTAAAAGGTTTCGATCACACACAGTCACAAATTGGGATACCGTTTCCTCAGTGAAACCGAACGTAAATTATGTTATGGTGTGACCTTAGGGTCAAAGATGGACCTAAAACTGGTAACATAAATACTGAAGCTATCCCTTTCTAGTCGGTTGCTGGAGATCGCACAGCCTGTGTAACAATGTTTCTCTTTCAGATAAGAACCAACTTGAAACTGGAGCAGCAGAACTCCGCTGAGAGATCTGACATACCTATCATTGAAGGTCTGACGGAAATGGGCTTCTGCTACACTTTCCACACGTTCGTAGCACAATACAACAAGCCAGAGTAAGTATAACGAAATACCTCAACATTAACACAACGCACTCCTGAAATTGCTCGAGAATTTGGATAAAATGCAAAACCTAATTAATTCTTTGTAGTTTATTTATACTCCATACATTCTTAAATAAGTCTGGGAAAATGAAGCAGAGTCCCTAAAATTTACTTAGATGGAAACTTCCCCCGGTAGGCCAGGAGAACAAATATTTTCCCCTAACTGTGCTTCGGAAACATGTCATGTCATGTGGGGCCGAGGGTATCTACGTAACGTAGGGCCGTCACAAGGTGAGACTGGCCTCCCTCTCTACAAGGGAATTACCGAGCTGTCCCCGAAGGGCGCCCGGTGTCTCCAAGGCTCCTTTCCGTGGAGCAAGACCTGGAAGCTAACAAGCCCCCCCCCCCTTCCCATCTGGTCCGAAAACACAAGACGAGTGGAGGTGAACATACCACTTTCGCGCGCCAACTCCAAAGGGGAAGACTACCCAATGACCTTGGTGGGGCCGCCTGGTGATCTAGCACACCTTCTACTAGCTATGCAGGTTAGTACGTGGGAATATTGATGGCTTCCCTCAACACCGTCCGTAGACGTACCCGCTCTCCCACGGGTATTGGGAACACACTGCCTCCACGAATCCGAGAAACTCCCTGATGGGACGGGCTCGGCAGTTCGGCCCGAGGTTGCTATGGTAACGTCTGCGGTACCACGAGTGCTAAGGGTCCGCAGAGCCCACACCACGGCAGCTGAAGAGGACGGATCCCCTCCCCTACGGGATGCTTCGGAAACAGGGCAATCCACACAAAGTGAAGACTGACCTCCCCTCTAATGACCAGAGAGTTACTGAGCTGTCCCAAAAGAGCGTCCAGCGCCTCCGTGGGGCTTTCCATAGGGCAAGACCTAGAGACTAACAAGGCCCCCCCCACCATCTGGTCCTATGGACTCAAGACGGGATGGAAGTGAATACGCCACTTAGGCGGGCCAACCCCAAAGGGGAAGACTACCCAATGACCTCGGTAGGGCCTCCTGGGGATCTAGCACACCTTCTACTAGCTATGCTGGCTAGTACCCGGGAATATTAATGGCTTCCCTCAGCCCCGTCCGTAGACGTACCCGATCTCCCACGGGTATCGGGAACTTCTGCCCCCTCGAGTCCAACCCAATCCGAACAACTCCCAATCAGGGAGGGGCTCGAATGTTCGGCCCGAGGTTCCTCTAGTAACGTCAGAGGTACCACCAGTGCTAGGGGTCCGCAGCGCCCGCACCACGGCAGCTGAAGGGGAAGGATCCCGTCCCCTACGGGGTGTGCTTCGGAAACAGTTGAGTCCAGAGGTTTTACTCCCATTAGTCCTGGACCCGTAGGACCAAGACCCGGGCCTCTTTCAACCAGGGAGTATCCGAGCTCTACCAAAGGGCGCCCAGCGTCCTCCATGGGGCTTTCCATAGAGTAGGACCTAGAAACTAACAAGCCCCCCCCCCCCCATTTGGTCCGATGGACACAAGACGGGATGGAAGTGGATACGCCACTTACTCGCGCCAACACCAAAATGGGAAGGCCTCGGTGAGGCCGCCTGGCAATCTGTGCTTCGGAAACAGTCTCAATCTGGGTACGGAGACCGGCAACCGACCTACTGGAGGAGGAAGTAGTTAACTCAGAGCATATCATCCTGCCATTCACCGCCGAGACTTCCGCCGACACTTCTACCGTGAAAGAGACCACCAGAAGACAGGTAATGTAAAACAATACTGGAGATGAAATGGAGGAACAGGAAATTCGGGGGATATAATTAACCTACCCAGCATTCGCCTAGCAACCCGGGAAAACGCATGGGCCCGGGAGATCGGCCATGGGAATCGAACTCGGACCTCCGGAATGCGAACCACAGACCAAACCGCCCGAGTCATCCAGCTCGGTAAACTACCCTTTATATGGAAAATTTTTCGAAAATGTAGTTTTTCTCAAAAATGTTCCTAAAAGTTTTAATTAAAATACCATAAGTTTAAGATAGTTTCATGACAAATGAAATATATCTGTAACGATTTGTAGTTTTGTGAGTAAGTTGTGGAGGAAAAGATGATGAACCTCGTTGAAGATCTAGTTACTGGATTCTAGTAGTACCACGGCTGTTCTGATAATCCCATAAGCAGGGGCGCTCTCAGATGGGATGTGATAATTTAGTTATAAATAAAATAAAATGGTAGTTCCTCCTTTCTTCTATAAAAATTGGTATTTTAATTAAACTGAAACTTTTCCAACTATTAGTTACACTTTTCAATGATTTATTCCTATCCGTTGATGGTATACTAGCTTGCGCAATCCTTTACAACCTTCCACTTTCCAGTACAAGCACAATCTCTGCAGAAATGCAGACACACGCAAAACACACTTTCACGTCCATTTGAAGAAGAAACAAATGGCTTCAAGTGCCTCAGCTTTTATAGTCCTGCCGTTGCCCTAACAACCAAACATCTTTCAACTTTTCTACATATATCGTCATTCTTTTTAAATAAATTTTTCTTAACGTAGTTTTAAAATTTATATAATAATTCTTTTACTAATTTTAATAGAAAAATAAACTTAGAGTAGCTACTTAAATCGTTTCATATCTTAAACTTTCTGGGAATGACTCAAAAGCCCTCATTCTGAATGGGTTCCACATAACTGGTAAATCGTAACGGACAGACAAAAAGGTTATTAAACAAAAGGTACAGCTCTTTAAAACACACAGCTCATGTCATATACATTTTTTTGTGAAATGAACCACTTGCAAGGTATTCCTTGTTATGTATCTCAATTTGCCAGTACTTATATTCATCTAAAATAGGAATATACCATTTGTTTTTTATCTCTTGGCTGCGTTAAGAGAATGGAAATTCGAAGTCCAGTCATCACAGATTGATCAGGTTCTAAAACATTTGACAATCACTTGAAAGTATATTATATAGCTATTTCCTTTGCGCATATAAAGATATATAAAACTAAAACATTTCTACATATATTTATCTAGATTAACATGAAGTACGTATAGAAATAAGCTTTGAACAATGAATTGGAAAATCACACAAGAGTTTCGTAAGACAATAAAACTGAACTTTGGCTTCTTTATTGGATTATATTTCTTGAGCAAATAACTTTGTTTTATTTTTGTACACACAGGTACTGGAAAAATGAAACACTAAAAGCGTTACCAAATACATTTAGTGAGTTATACGGGCATCCAACTTCTGGCGCTATTCAGCAAATTCTCTTGAGCTCGGATAAGATCAAGGTAGGCACAAACTGCTCTTTAATCGCTTTTCCACGTATTGGATGTGAACTACTAATTTCAAGATAAACTTAATTTACTTATTATGCATTAGCCACCCATAATTGCAGCACAATTCGAAAAGACTCATGACTGCCACTTGAAATATATAATAAAAGTTGCGAAGTATAGATATGTGAGGGTATTTTGAATGCAGATCCCATTCTATGTAACAAAAATTGGCTTTCGTTTTTAACCTCTTACTAAGTGGCATCCGTTCATACCTTTTCTTAACTGTCGCTAGTCTACTATATATAGATTATTTAATGATTTACAATAATAGATTTACAGAAAGGAATTAATGAAGTACAGTGGTTTTGTGAGGAATGGGGGATTAAAGTTAACATAGCCAAGTTAAAGGTAATGGTATTTAAAAGAGGGAATAAATTTAGAAAAGAGAAAAATGGTATCTAGGTGGAAGTAGAGTTCGGGGTTGTAAAAGAGTATGATTATCTCGGGGTGAGAATGTGCAGCAACAGTGAATGGGGGGCACATGGCGGGAAGGGAGGGCAGCAATGACAGGTCTGAGAGTGTGTAAATATAGTTTGGAAATGTCAACCAAATGGCTTGGGAGAGTGTACGAGGCAGTAGTGGAATCTAAAATGATATACGCAGCAGAAATATGGGGTAGGACGTATTTGAGTGAGAAAGTATATCAGAGGCATAGGACGTTCTGTAAAAAAGCACTAACGTTATCACGCTTGGCACCAGGGGAAGATGCTTTAGGGGTGTTAGGCAGGCCAAAAAGGAAAGGAATAATAATGTAAAAGGTCTTGAAATGTTGGTACAGATGTTTGAAAAAAGAGAAAGAACTTTTAAGGTCATGCATGGACCAGCGAAAGTGTATGTGTAATGTTTCTGTCACCAACGTGTGGGTGGCACCCAATGAAATGTTCAATATTTCAGAAAGTGATCTTAAGGTAATTCGTCCATCCTCTCTCACAATGGTAGCAGCAGTATTGATGTTTTCTTCCTTAAGAGCAGTAACTGGAGCACCGGGTCCATCTTCCTTTGAAATTGATTGTCTCCCCTCTTAAAATATTTTAAACCACCTTCGAGCTGTGCTGTAGGGAAGAACAGACTCTCCATAGGCCTCCTGTAACATTGTATAGGCCTCGACTGAAGATTTGTTGAGACGAAAGTAGAATTTCAAAGCCGCATATTGTTCCTCGCGTTTTACCCCCATTGCGGCGGTAGGTGATACTGAACATGTCTGAACTTGCCTGGTTCTCACAAGCGGGAACCAGGGGTACCAACAATGAAACTACTACGGCGTGTTTGTTTCACATTAAGCTAACAGAATATAATAAGACTGAATTTTAGTGCGAAAAAATTATGACCGTAAAAAATTATGAGCGTTCTTTATTGAACAGCCCTCGTAGGTTTTCCATTTCTTCCCATGCCTCCTAGAACTAGCACAGACACTAACACTATTCCCAACACTATGTTAAAATAATCACAAAAATTCTCAAATTGTAAAAACATGTTTCACGTTTCCAACACGTTAACAACCGATACTTGACTTGCAACACCACTGAGGCCTGCTTGTGCTTACCCTCATACCACAACAGGTAATTAGGGAATACAATAGCTTTAAAAGGGACTGACCATTTCAAGGAAAGAAACCCAGCACCCGTGCTAGACAGGGATAGTGCACAAAATGCCGAGTTAAATCTCGTGTATTATAGTAATATTAAAAGAAGAGAAAATATAGAGGGAGGAAGAAAGGGGAGGAAAGGAGGGAAGAAGGGAGAAAGGAAGGAATGGAGGAAGGGAGGGAGTAAGGGAGTGAGTAAAGGAGGAAGGGATGGGGTAAGTGAGCAAGGGAGGGAGTTAGGGGGGAGGAAGGGTGGAAGAAAGGGAGGAATGAAAAAGGGAATGAAGTAACCGGACGGTGGGAGGGAAGGAGGGAAGGAATTAATAAGGAATTAATTTTAAAAACGACCATCCTATCCTGTGAAAATGCGACTAATTGCAATGTGTTTCCAGTACACCATCCACAGCCCACACGACGTTCCAGACATTGCCAGCTACCTGAGGACGGTGCGGGTCCGGGAGACAAAGCAGATATCGGTGCAGGTCTTGTCAACTATTACAACAGATGAAGCCACGCTCCTGACTATTGAGCAGCGGAAGTGTCGCATGGCCCATGAAAACCCTCTTCATATCAGCCCTGAATATAACTATCACTTCTGTCGTATTGAATGTCGTATCAGACTGACGTACACACTCTGCGGCTGCATTCCTTTCTTCTACCGGCGGATTCGTAAGTAGCTATGCTATGTATGTTCGTTCTTAAGAAATATACAAGTGCACGTTTAGACTGAAGTGGTAGTCTTAAGAAAATTTTCTAATTATCCAATTCACAATCTATTAGAGTCGAGAGCACACAAGAGGCGGGAAGGGAAAACCCACTGCGCGTGCGCACACACACCTACACACAGATGGTACAGAGTCTCCTTTCATTTCTGCTCTGTACGAGCTGTTAAGTCACGTGATCCCAAGCAATGCTACTGTGCAACCTGCACTCACCCGCCTTCCAATCTGCTTTCGACTATAACAAGACTGATATATGATAATTTAGAATAGCTTTGGAGGTTAGTGCACATTTAGACGTTATTAAATATACATTTTCTGTATTAATAATATTTTTGACGTGTGTTTTAGGGGCGTTCCACAGTAAAACTAACCATTTCAGTACGCCGTTAATTATTACAGACCACATTTTGGTTAACAGACGACTGATAGACAGGGTCGACATACTTTGCAATCGGGCCCTGCAGTTACCACGCATTTAATTCAATGTAATCGTAATTTTAGCGACCTTTCGAGTGCTCTTGAGATGTTGACAACAGCACCTTTCATTTGTTTCTGCTCTTTGTTTCTGTCTCATTGAGCTGCTAATCATACCTCAACAAAGACTACAGAACAGCTACATAGCATGCCTGGCAAAGTGGTTATGAAAGCTAGTGCGGTAAAACAACGTATCATTGATGGTTAACCTTACGGCATTCTTAGAAAGAAGAGTGAACTTATTACAAAGATTTTCAGCAAAGCAAAGAAAAAGAAAGGAAAGGGGAGGGAAGGGCAGAGAGATGAAGGGAGGGGAGGAAAGGAGGGGAAAGAGAGGGAGGAAGGGATGGAGGAAGGGAGGAAAGGAGGGAGTTAGTGGGAGGAAGGAATGGAGGAAGGGGGAGGAAGGAAGGAGGAAATAAGGAAAGGAGGGAGGAAAGTAAGGAAGGAGTGAAGTGAGGAGGGAAGTAAGGATGGAAGAAAGGAGGGCAGGAAGAAAGGTGCTATCGTAGAGTTAAAACTGCATATGATTCAATTTAATTTTTAAACATTAATATTTGAATAATTTAACAACAAAATCATTACAGTGTGATTAGACTACTACAACTGCATAACACAGGCGGAAATACTGTGGATGTTATAGGATGTCAAGAGGATCCAACAATTTTTGACATCCCAAGCCAAATTTGAGTTATCAATTTATCTTCCAATGGGTACACAGTAACAGATATTCCATACAAATTCTGAAACTTTGCCAACTTTATTGTTTGGCTTGTTTTTTTAACTTAGTAACGTTTTCCAAAGAACCTGAAGTGCTTTACAATACGTAATCTATAGCATCTGAAAACTGCTTGAGAAAAGCTAAGCAGAACTTAATTCCCTATCCTTAGAGATGAAAATATCACGGCCCATCTATCTGAAATAGAACTACAGTGGCAGCAAATCAATTTTGTTGAATGTGAAAAAGGCTGTTGACCTTTGAACTGTCTAAAAATAGGAAGATGCAAATAAACAGAATCCTTCTTTGGAAACTCAGCAGTTAGGAAGGATACTTCAAGTTCTGTCTGAAGTAAAGAAGTGCCTCAATGAAATGAAATTTGCCAAAATTCCACTTTTGGACAAGATGGAAATTACCATGTTAAACCCTATATTGAAGATTCGTGACAAGGAATGTTCTGTGATAATACTCACTTTTATGATGAAGTTCTGAAAAAAGTAAGATATTTAAATAATTTGTTAGTACCGTACATTTGTTAAAGAGTAATTCCTATAAAATTTATTCTGATTTTTTATATTTCATGGGTACAATGGAAGCTTACAGCAAGAGCAGTGTACAATCTTTGATAAACCAGGACCGTCAATACATAATTTAAAATTCGCTGAAGATGCGGATAATCTTGACATTCCAGTATTTCATATTAAGTGAATTTTGTTTAGTGTAGCTTACATTTTCTAGTTATATGTGAGATATTTTGGCATATAGGATCAGCGATGCTTTGCATTGTGGAGTGTAATACAATATAGAAAGAATTTATAAAACATATGTTTAAGGTTGCTAATTTTTTCCAATAAATTCGGGCATGTGATATTTTCCTTTCTTTATGCATAACTTTGCAGCTATTTAGCAGATTGTTAGATCTAGTCAGTCGAAATTCATGAATTACAGTTGGTAAAGCTGCTGATTACCCTTGCGAAGATAAATA